>JAEANM010029267.1:0-10214 GCA_017656035.1 Myanophis thanlyinensis | reverse complement strand
TTTATTTTCATCATCATCAATATTTATATACCGCCCCCTCTCCTAAGGGACTCGGGGCGGTGTACAGTCAGATAAAATACACAAATAGACAATTTAAAACCGATTAAAATTAAAACTACGGCTGATTAAATCAAGATTTAAGAATGTAAAAATTTAGAACAATATAAAATACATTAAAAAACCAAATTAAAACCAATTTTAAAATTTAAAATTTAAAATCTAAAATCTAGAATCCCCCACCAACGGTACTAAGCCAGACCCGCTTGTTGAAACATAAGGGTCTTCAATGCGCGCCGGAAGGTCTGTAGGTCCATAGTGGTCCGGATCTCCAGGGGCAACTCATTCCAGAGGGAGGGTGCTGCCACAGAGAAGGCTTGAGCCCTTGGGGCTGCCAGGCGGCATCGTCCTGACAGAGGAACTCCAAGGAGGCCTGCCCTGTGGGAACACACAGTCGGCGGGAGGCTGATGGTGGCAACAGGCGGTCCCATAAGTACCCGGGCCCTAAACCATGGAGCGCTTTAAAGGTGATAACCAACACCTTGAATTGTACCTGGAAGGCCACAGGGAGCCAATGCAGCTCACGGAGGAGAGGTGTAACATGGGCGCTCCGAGGAGCCCCCAGAATCACTCGCGCGGCCGCATTCTGCACCAACTGCAGCCTCCGGATACTCTTCAAGGGGAGCCCCATGTAAAGAGCATTGGCATAATCTAGGCAAGAGGTAACAAGGGCGGAAGTGACTGTGCGAAGAGCGCCCCGATCCAGAAAGGGCCGCAACTGGGAGATCCTTCGGACCTGATAAAAAGCCCCCCTGGAGACGGCTGCGATCTGACCCTCCAACGACAGCCGTACATCCAGGAGGACACCCAAGTTGCGAGCCCCTTCCATGGGGGTTAAAAACTCTCCCCCCACAGCCAGCGATGGAACAAGTTGGCTGTATCTGGGCGCAGGAAACCACAGCCACTCAGTCTTGGCCGGGTTGAGCTGGAGCCTATTATGACCCATCCAACTCTGCACGGCTTCCAGTCACCAGTTCATCACTTCGACTTACCAAATGTACTTACCAAAATACATGCTTTCTTGAACTGAAATATCTGAATTCTACCTCTGTTTTCTTTAAATTCAGTGATTTTTAGTAAGTTTCAGGAAGTATTAGTATAAACTGCTATAGAGAGCTAGAACAGTGTGGATTTTAGATTTTGGATTTGCATTGGACAGACCCAGTTTCAAAGTTTCACACAAAGAAAATTCACTGTTTGACTTGGGATACAATTCAATCTCTCTTACTCAACCTACCTCAAAGAACTGCTATGAAGACAAAATGTGCAGATATCCCCATAGAAGCTGCCTTGACAGCTTACAGAAAAAGCAGAATACTGTCATTATTGTACTTATCTCACTCTTCCCCCATGGCCTTTCCTATTTATTTCCTCACAAGGATTTACAGAGATTAAGTTGTCTGCATATAAGCAATTCAAATTAATAAAAAAAAAAACCTCTGCAGCTGAGTGAAGAAATAAAGTTAGGGTATTTCTAGCCTAAATCCAGTGCTCTGTTAGTACAGTAAGGATACTAGGCAGAGGTCATTAAGTCAATTCACCAGGAAAGAGGAATGCCATGATCCAGAACAAACTATAAAAGTTACATAAAAGATAATACTGGCTAAGTAACAACACAAGCATTAAAGCCCCAAAAGGAAGCTGAAGTTATGTTTTAATGAACTTAACAAACTATTCCATAAAGAGCTCTTTATTTATGTGGCTACCCATGTCATGAATGTGACTCATGAGTATTTATTTGCACTGCTGAAATATTATAATTTCCCGTACTTTTCCTGCAGCATAGATATTCTCAACATGGGAACTCATGCACATAGTCCTTGACTTACAACAGTTCATTTAGTGACCTTCAAAGTTACATCAGTACTGAAAAAAAGTGACTTAGGACCATTTTTCACACTTACAATCGTTGCAGGGTCCCTCTGATCATGTGATCAAAATTCAGATTCATATTTATGACGGTTGCAATGTCCCAGGATCACCTGATTCCCCTTTTGCTACCTTCTGCCAAGCAGAGTCAATGGGGAAGCCACATTCGTTTAACAACCATATTACTAACTTATCACCTGCAGTGATTCACTTAATGATTGCAACAAGAAAGATCGTAAAATGGGGAAAAACTCAATGCCTCACTTAGCATCACCAATTTTGGGCTCAACTGTGGTCGTAAGTTAAGGACTACCTGTATAAAGTAGGTTGTCTAGAATCCAGCTGTAATCTCCTTAAAAGAAGGGGAAGGAGAAACCTTCTTTCTTCCAAACAGATTCCAACCTGTCATCTTGTTGCAGAAAATCAAGGGACTCAGAATCAAATAAGTTTTCTTTATTTTGCGCAAAAGGTTCAGGCATGCATAAAGGGCACCATTCCTGAACAGCCTTCCTTCAAAAAGGCAAGGAACTTTATAAGGGTAACGGTTACAACACAGGAACTTAACACATCATTTGCAAGATTCTCCTTGTGGTTAGGTTTAAGGAAGCCTAATGTCTTCACTTTTCCTAAGGGCTTCACAGGCATCCTGCAATATTACCTAGGTTACCAACAGTTCATTTTGTTATCTTGTGATAGCAGATCCTCTGGAGTTTCTTCACTTCCTTCTTTTACTGTCCTGTCACCTATCCCACTTATCTGAAGATTAATCTTCTTTTGACCCTTTTTTTCATATCCTACTTTAATCTTATTAACCTTATTAATAAAAGAATCTTATTTCAGGAATCCAACTCAATCCAACTAGAAAGTATTAAAGAGCTGCCTTGTGATATTCATCATGATTCATCATGCCAATATCCCAGACTGACACCCTCTGGATATGTCTGATTTTGCCGCAGCCCTCAATCCGGCCCAAAGGAAGCTCTATTCTGGAAAGGGTTGTCCATCTCGAAAGAGAGCCAGGCTGGGCGAAGCGCTGTAGGGAGAGTAAAAGAAGCCAGGCGTCCCTTCTTCTCTCACATGCGGAACACCGAGCCCTAATGGGCAGCTACTAGCAGCCAGGCATCGCTGGCACCTTCGTACCTGCTGCAGTGACGGCGCTCTTCCGCTCGAACCGCTGCACCTGCACCGCCACTCTCCGGAGCTCTTCCGGCCGGCCGCCGCTGAGGAGCCATTGTTCCAATGGAGCAGCTCTACCTGGATTTTAGGATGAGGGGAGGAGGGCGGCGGAGGGAGCCATCGGCCAATAGGCTTTCACAGCGTCCGACCCGGAAGCTCAGGGAGGCGCAATTGATCTCGGAGAACCCGAGCATTCAGGCATGCTCAATCCAGCCTAGAGCAGCCGAACATGAGCCTGGCGGAGGTGGAAAGGTGAGCAGTTGCTGGAGAGGTGCGTCCGATGCCGGGTGTAGAGCTTAAAAGAAGAGATCGCAGGTTCAAGGGGTGGGGCTTGAGCCATGAGCAATACAGCTAAGAGGTTGTACTTACTCTGGTTATTTCCCCCCTGTTTTCTGCTGTCTGTCTTGTAAGGAGATGGGATCCTGCGAAGGGGTGAATTCAGGACGCAAATTTGCTCTTGGGGAAGGGCGTAAAGGTTTTGCTAGTCCGAGCTGCAGCTGCCCCAGCATTGAAAGTCACCTGCAATTCTGTAAAATGAATTTATATACCCACTTCACGCTGTTACTTTAACATGGGTAACGTGTGAAGTCCTGGAGGACAAATTTTAATGTTGTAGTAATTATTTCCATTTGTGATCTTCTCTTATTTTTAACAACTTCTAAAGATCCTTAAGTTCTTGTAGGAAGTCTCCAGAATGTGGTTATTCTCCTAGGTCTTCTGGGTAGTGTTTGATGTGCAAATTGTCTGGATGTTTAGGCTCTTTAATTGTTTTTCTATTTTAAAGGTAAGTTGCCCAGAGTCATTCTGGCATTGTGTGGCTTGTAAATCTAATAAATAAATGTAAATATATTCTAAAGAATGTGTATGCAGAAATGGATTTATTAAATAGTTTTCCACAATATCTTCCAATAATTTGTCATATAACTGCAGTGTAAATGATACATTTTGCATGCAGAAGACTTCAGCTTGCATCCTTGGCATCTCTAGATAGGGCTGAGAGAACAGCAAGCTTCAATTAATATGGTACCTTCCAGATATGTTGAGTCTTTTGTTCATGGCCAGGTTCTTGACTGGTTCTCAAAACATTAAGTAGTACCATATCTATTTACTGCTTAAATGGGAGATCATAAAGAAACATTAGCTTGGGAATTTGAAAACATTCTAGAAGAACTTCACAGCAAACTAGTTCAATAATACTACAAGTGTGTGTGTGTGTGTGAGAATGTGTCTGTGAAGTCAACAGAATTTTATCTCAAAAGAGACTTTGGGTTGATATGCTGAGCTATCAATGTTCTGAATTTGGCATAAAGCAGTTTCCTGCATCAAGTATCAAATATCCTCCTTTACTGGCAGCTGTATATTGTAAAATGTGATGCTTTTAGATTTAGCAATATGTCAAATTTATTGACATATTTATTTATCTATTTTCTGCTAAATTATTATAAAGTGGCTCGTTAACATTTAAACTTTCACAGAATGCTAATAAATAAAATTAAGCTGTAAGGCAGCAATCCTTTACTTGGAGAGAAGACTTTCTGATCGTGATGTGCCTTTTTTCAAAGAAATATGCATACAGATATTTCAATGTAATGGAAAAATTATGTCATCCTATACTGACCTAAGTAACAAATTTACTCTTTGGGATGAATGAGACTTATGAATTGAAGATCTGAAGGAAATAGGATACAGGTAGTTCTTGACTTATGACTACAATTAAGCCCAAAATCTCTGTTGTTAAGCAAGACATCTGTCAAGTGAGGTTTTCCCCCTTTTTAATGACTTTTCTTGACAGTTATTAACCAAATTAAGTTAATCACTGCAGGTGATAAGTTAGTAACACAGTTGTTAAGTGAATCTGGCTTAACATTGACTTTGCTTGTCAGAAGTTTGCAAAAGGGGATCAAATGACCCGGGACACTGCAACCGTCTTAAAAATGAGTCAGGCATCTAAATGTTGCTCATGTGACCATGGGAATGCTGAAATACTCATAAGTGGACATTTTACTGCATTTCGTACCATGTATGTGCATGTGATGAATAAAATTTGATTTGATTTGAAGTGTGAAAAATGGCCATAAATCATTTTTTCCAGCGCAGTTGGAGCTTTAAAGTCACTAAATGAACTGTAAATTCACTTGTAAGTTGAGGACTACCTGTACATGGGAAAGATTAGGCATATAACAGGAGGTTGAACTATTTCTTTCAGAAAGGACAGCTTCAAAACATCAGTCTCTTATGGGAGCAAACATCATCCTTGGAGTGAAGAACTTTATGTAACTAAATGACCCCGTAATTATGAGGCAGGATAATCAGTGTAGTAACACTCTCAGGCTACTAGCATCAGGCTTCTCCCAAACCATTACTAAAAAAAGAATGCTTGCAGGTAGAGATTCAGAGGCATAATAAGATATTACAAGGTTTTAAAAAGAAAAAAAGCTAGTAATTGTCAACAATAAGACTCAGATTATATATATTGAAGATCCAAGGTTTAATTTAACATTTTAACATTTTTCTGACCCATGTTGTAAAGGTGAAGTGATTGAAAGTGTGCTTCCGCTTGTATAATAGGATAGTTGCCTATGGTATTTTGTAAAAGCCATGAAGAAAATATGAGTGTTGCTTATGTTGACATTGTGCCCTCCTGTAAAAAAAAAAGACTCTCAAAATGTTGTTTTGTGGCAACTTTTCTATTATCCCATTTAATGATGGGGCAAATGAGGCCAGTGGTAACGCTACTGCTCTTTTCCAGTATATCATTTAGCGTACTGCCGACAGCAAAGACAGAAGAAAATATAATGATGGTTTCATCTCCATTTGAATTGCACCTGGTGCATCTGGATCTCAAGGGGGCTCCACCCAGAGTCTCATACCTGGCAGAGGTAACACAGTCTTTATGTGTATAATTGAGGAACTGATTTCTAGCTCCACCCAGCTCAAAAAAGTAGTCTTCAATCTATAAATTCTATAATTGCTAAGGAGAGTTCAGTTTGAATCTGGTGGCAGATAAATATAACCAATCAGTCAATCAATTATAGTAACATTTCTAGATCTATTTTGTATAGCTGCAGTGTTACTACAATTCAGTTAACTGTGCAAATAAGAAGAACAGTGACCTGGAAAATAATACTTTAGAAATAATACCTTCTAAATCAGCTATAACTGGCTTTGAAATGTGACATTAGGAAGAACTCAAGAGTTGTGCTGAATTAGGCTAGCCATCTTTCTAGTGCCACACTAAATAAATAAATGTCTCTAGCAGCATAGGAACATTTCCCACCTGTTTTCCCTAGCGATTTATTGTCTCAAATGCTGGTAGTATAATAATCCTTGAGTTATGATCATAATAGCGCCTGTCCATCATGTTGTAATTCATGATGAGTCTACCATGTGACTAACCAGATTTTTACAACTTGTATTGCTGTGGTCACTAAGTGAATGCTGTAGTCCTTAAGCAAATCAATAGTTTGCTATGGATGTGGTTTTGGCAAAAACCTCAAATAAATGCCGGTTATTGGCAAAATATATTATAAAACGTGGTCATATGACTAGAGGAGATTGCAAACGTCCATAAATGCATTCCAGTTGCTGAGCTTTTGAAGTCCAGTGAAGTAATACAGTAGGATGGTCATCTGAACTGGATATCAGGTTTATGATCTGTTATAACTTTGAACAGTCAGTAAGCAAATGGTCAGAAATCAAGGACTGCCTGTATTATGTAACTATCGCAAGTATTAGCCATTATATTCTGTGAATTTATCTAATCCTTCCCACCTGGGGATCATGTTTTCCAACTATCATCTTTCCATTGCATCCATTAAATATGTGCTATGTGTTGTTCCTATTAGTTGTCCTGAATCTCCCACATTCACTTGAAATGTATGGACTTGGGTTCTAGCATTTTGAGAGAAGAAAGCTGCTTTTTCCCCATTTTAGTTTCTTTATAAAAAAGGAGAATGCCAAGGTGGATTCCACTCTATGCTTGCTGTATTTTTTAAACAAGGCAAAAAGAAGGAAGTTAAAACATGCTATCTCACAAGGTCTAAGGCTAGGGATCAATATATCTAGGAGGCATTTTCTAAGGCCATTGTTTTCTTATAAAATTAAATTCACCACTGACTAGAGATTTGAAATGTTTTATGCGACCAACAGATCTTCCCATTGCTCCATGTCCTGGGTGCAAATGGTATTCTCCTTGAATATGAGGATATGTACCCTTATGATGGAGAACTGAAGCCACTCCGAGCAAAAGATGCATACAGGTATGTTAGCCAACTGGTCATCTCAGAAGAGCCAACATTGAGGTATAATCTCTGGTTCTCTTGTCTCACTGAAATCTCAAGTTTTGTAGAGCTGTACCAAGTATTTGGAACTGATATAAATTTACTACTGAAAGGCAAATTCTTTATTTTTTTGAATATCCCTCAAAATCAATTCCATTCAGTGCTAATTTCTTCTATTTGCTCTGTACTGGGTAGTGGTCTAGAATCTAGAGCATGGGTATCAAACTTGCATCGTCACAGTGGCATCACATGATGTATCGGGACTTTTTCTCCCTTCGCTAAATTGGGTGTGGGTGTGGCCAGCATGTGGCGAATCTGGCCCACGGACTGCGAGTTTAACAGTCCTGATCTAAAGTATCTAATATTTAGTTTAAATTTGCTGCAGGTATGGACACGTAAAATAGATGCAATCTGTCCACTATGCAAAGGAAACATATTCATGTAAGATGGAATTCTAAATAAAAAAACCTGGCATTAAATGTATAATTTATTAATACATGTTTCTCTTTCTAGTCCCTCTGAGGTTAAAGAGATTTTAAAGCTGGCAAAGTCGCATGATTTAGAAGTTATCCCCTTAGTACAGACGTTTGGACATATGGAAGTAAGTGCCAGCTCCTAGTTAGGGATGTTTCATCACTGTTTGTTTGTTTGTTTGTTGATTCTGAATTATTTTATTGATAGGTTTACTTAAACAGACTTGCATTTGTAGCTATGCAATTTTTTGGATTACTTTATTGTATTTGCTTTAGTTTACTAAATACTGCCTCTGGTTCTTGCTTCTGCAGTTTGTTTTGAAGCACAAAGAATTCTGCCACCTCCGGGAAGTGGCAATGTTCCCCAATACAGTGAACCCCCATAAAGAGGATTCCTTGAAATTGGTTATTGCAATGATAGAACAAGTAATGGCACTACATGACAATCTCCGATGGGTTCACATTGGCTGTGATGAGGTAATGCTTGGAAACATGGGCCTGAATTTGATCAGGGAAGACAGGGCCATTTAGCAGTGGTCATAGCCATTTGGCACTTTATTATGTTTCCTTGTAGGATTTTTTTTTGTTAAATTATTTATTTGTTAAATTTATTTGTCGCCTATCTTACCCTGGGGCAACTCGAGGCTTTTAATGTTTCTCTTCACACCAACATCCATGGGATCCTTCTGATCAGCTTTTGTTATGCATCAAAAACTTTTATTTTAGCCCCTTGTCATTTACTTTTCTGTTAATTTGATTGTACCCTGGTGTAAGGAAGATGAAGAAACCTCCTTTCAAGACAAGGACAAAAACACAAAAGACATATATTTCAGTTAACTGCTTTCCTGAAACAAATTATCTGTGTTTCAGCTGTTTTGGTCTACATAAAAGCTGCTTTGTTCCAGATACTGACTAAAAAGTGTTTTTTTCTGAGCATAAGTGGGGGTGGGTTGAGTGGAAAAGTGTAGTAGCAACAGCTTCAGGAAAGCAGGGAAAGCATAGGCTGGTGGAATAGGCCAAATTGGGACATTGGCAGCAGAAGTGGCTGAGAGGAAAAAGGAAAGGGGAGACAGTACAAAGATGGACAAGCATGTCATCACAAAGTCCATGTGGAGAGATGAGATAGCACACACTAACATTGTTCTAGTCACCCTGTAAAATGACTACAGAATTCCACAGGGTTTTGTTTCAGTCTACACCCAGAGTTATTTCATGGTTTATTTCCACCAAATAGTGACTGATCCAAAATTGATGGGCAAAGCTTTGGAAGATGATAGTTTGTTTCATATTTCGAAGCAAATGTATTTTCCATTTGTTCACACCTATACTTAGATTAATAATAACAATGTTGCCTACCCAACCTTGCTTCTATCCTGCAATTGTCTGATATCATGAGATGTTTTCTTATGAACAATATAATTTAACTTTACTGCATAAACATTGGAGTACAATTAATAATGTCTGCAGGATTTTTTCAGGTTTCTCAGTGAGGGAAATAACAGATCTCTAAGCACTTAAAAGTTGAGCTTGACTCCTCACTGTGTCATGACTAAAGATTCTCAGATGCGGCTTTGCTAAATTAGAATCTTTATTTCTGACAAGAATGAAGCCACAAAGAGTGGTTGATTGCCTGCTGTTAGTGAAAAGTAATACAATAATTTTATACCTGAGGTGTGTGTTAAAACCAGATTTCTTCTTTTTATTTCTGCCTTATCCACATTCAATTTTCCAGATTTAGAGTTTTGGGTTTTGTTGGTTTTCTCATTTATTAGTTCATTTTAACATGACCTGACTGAAGGAACAACAATAATAAATGAAATTTTCCCTTCTTTCTTTACATGGTAAAGATAATTACTCTGAATGCAAAAATCAACTCTTTGATCATTTGGGAAAGCCTGTTTCCAAATGACATAGTAATATAGAAGGTACCCTAAAGAAAAATATCACTGAACTTTTTTTTTTATTTTATATCTTCAGGTGTATTACCTTGGTGAAGGGGAAGAATCCAAGGAATGGCTGCAGCAAGAGGAAAATACTATTGAAAAGTTGTGCCTCGCCCACATGAAAACAGTGGCCAGTCACGTAGTCTCAACCCATCCCACAGTAAAACCAATTGTGTGGGATGACATGCTGAGGAGAATAAGCAAAGAAACTCTGAAAGGCAGGTAGTAAGTTCAGAAGAATTCCAGCTACAGTTTTGGAATATTGGAGCAAACACATTAATTTCTGAGAGGTCACTTTTCAGCAATCACATTTGCCAATAGGCTTGCGGTGTGAAAGTTTCTGCTGACCAGAGTAGTCTGACTACCAGATCTCATACCTGTATTTGTTTGGGGTGACACACACACACACACACACA
>JAEANM010029266.1:0-10214 GCA_017656035.1 Myanophis thanlyinensis | reverse complement strand
ACCGACGATTAAGATATAACAATAAAATTTAGTGTAAAATTAAATTTAGTTAAAACAAAATTAGTATGGAAATGAGACAAGTTAGGCAAAACAAACCTAACACAATTTAGGCAAAACAAACCTAGGTTTGTTTAAAAAGGTTTAAAACAAATTCAAATTGTCCCATAGCATCTATACTAAAATCACTGAACAATTAGGAACCTCCCAAAAAGATTAATGTTTTTTTCTAAATGCTGAGCAAATTTCTAAATGGGGGCAAACATAACTTGTGAGTAAAAGTATCCTATCGACTGGGGAGCAACAGAAGAACAGGACTTCTCAGTCAAGGACCAGAAAAATAATCCAATAGGGGCATTTTCAAAAAAGACTTCTCCTGCAAGTCAGGTTTGGATAATTGTATCATAAATTATCTGGGCTTTCAAAGCCAAGACCAACATTTTAAATCATGCTTGGCAAGTAACTGGCTGTAATGCAGATTTTTCAAACTGGGAACTATGATTTCTCTCCCTTGCATCAGCCTAACTATATGTTTTATATCAAGCTATATTCTGCAATAGCGCCATTCTTTCTTTTCCGCCTGTGGAAGAAAAAATATTACATTCCTCATCTTTCGCTTTTTCTCAAGGTTGCCCATTGTCATATTGTTCATTGTTTGTATACGTAAATGGGTTCCTTCAGCACTGAATCAAGAACCATTTTCATTTTTCAATGGTTCTTTAGTCATGCTTCATTATCAGTCTACTTGGTTTATTTCCTATGGCATTCTGTATCACTGTTTTGTATTTCTTCACATCTTGAACGTGCAAACAGGCCATACACCAGCACACATTTAAGTTTGAAGGTTCTTCTGCTAACTAATTTTTCTTCTTTTCTTTTTTTTTTCAAAAAAAATATTGAACTGAGTTTTAGGAAATCTTGTTCTGTTGTGTGATAGTTGAGGGGAAAAAAAACAAATAACTTAGGCATCGTTTTGGAATCTCTTAGCCCCCAGAGGCAGTGGTAGAATTCAAATTTTTTTCCAACGGTTCTGTGGGCGTGGCTTGGTGGGCGTGGCTGGGGGCAGTCATGTGACTATAAGCAGGGCAATAAAGATTAGGCTAGAAACAACACCAGAAAGTTTTTTTCCTGTCTTCTTTCAGGATTACCCCTGTAAAGTTTCAAAAACTGCTTAGAAAATTTACTACCGACCGGTGTGCTCCCACAGGGCAGGCCTCCTCGGGGTGCCACCGTCGGGCCGATGTCACCTGACGGCCCCAAGGGTTCGAGCCTTCTCTGTGGCTGCGCCCTCCTTATGGAACGAACTCCCCCCTGAGATTCGGACCATTACTGACCTCCGAGCTTTCCGACGTGCACTGAAAACCCATCTCTTCCAGCTAGCTGGCCTGGCCTGATACCTCAGGGTTATTTTAACTGTGGGCTTAATTTTAAATTTTATAAAATTAACTTAATTCTAATTTTTAACTTGTATCTTAAAATGTAACAGCTTATATAATTGTTTTAAATTGGTTTTTAGTTGTTGATGTATTTTTTACCTGCTATACACCACCCGGGTCCCTAGGGAGAGGGGGCGGTATATAAATTTAATAAATAAATAAATAGCGAACTTGCTAGAACCTGCTGAATTTCACCTCTGTTCAGAGATACCATAAACTAAGAAACCAATGCCATAGTCCAGGCTATTTTTATTTTAATAGCTTTAGTGCTGTTATAGAATAGTCCAAATCTGAATGTACTTCCCCCTCCCTCACTTTATCTTTGTGTGAACTTAGGAGGGGCTTGTCTGAGACATTTTTCTCCAGTTATTTATTTATTTGGCCCAGGGACCATTAATAAGACAGCGGTTTTTCCTCCTGCCCTTCGCTATTCCCAATACTCAATCTGAAGGAAGTGTATCTACCTTTCAACAGCCCACTTTAGCTGCAGTGGTGGACTCATAAGCATCTTCACTGTCATTGTCTTTCATAATAAACAAGCTATTTTTGTGCAGAGGCTACAAAATGACTGATGGATTAAAAAAATAACCATCCAGCTCAAATCTTCTGAGAATTCATGCTGATCTTATATAAATCTCTCCCTGCTGTCCTCAAGTTTCCCTATTGAAAAAAAAGAGAGTACTGGGGACAATAATACTGAATGGTGTGGCAGGATTGTTGGGAACAATAAAATAGTACATTTAAAGCACTGTTAATATTTGAAAGCATTGTGCAATCTTAACTTCTGTCCCTCTTGGTCACAGAGTCTGCTTCTTTTGCATTAGGCTAACTTAGTTCACATAGCAAAACTAGCAACTCGTGGTGCTACAAGGGGTTTTTGTTTTCCTGCCAGTTTCTCACAAAGCCTAACAGTGAGTAGGGCTGAGAGGGAGTGACTAACTCACGGTCACTCAGCTGACTTCCATGTCTAAGAAAGGACCGAAGTCTCAATCCCCAGTCTCAATCCAACATCTTAACCACTACATCAGGAAAGCTCCCTTGAAAGTGTTCATACAGATAGCCCTTGATTTACAACACTTCGTTTAGGGACTGCTTGAACTTATAATGGTGCTAAAAGTGACTTGCGGTCATTTTTCACACCTAGAATATTTGCAGCATCCCCATGGTCATGTGATCAAAATTCAGATGTTTGGCAACTGACTCATATTTTTGACAGTTGCAGTATCCTGGGGTCATGTGATTAGCTTTGGGGACCTTCTGACAAATGGGAAATTCAGATTAACTTAACAACCTTGTTACTAACTTAATAACTGCAGTGATACCCTTAACAACCATGATTAGAATGGGGCAAAAGTCACTTAACAAATGTCTCACTGAACAACATAAATGTTGGGTTCAACTGTGGTCATAAGTTGAGGACTACCTTACAGTAATCTTCATTGTCATCATCATCATCATCACTATCTAGTACTAGGAGTCCTCATCCAGTAATGTTCTTTACATCAGATTGCCTTCTTCTGTCCTTTACCAAACACTTATTTTTCTTTTATTAATCCCTTCTTTTTATTTCATGAAAAATATCTTTGCCCTCTTCTATCTGGTCTTTTTGTCAGCTTCTGATCTAATTTATTGCGGTTTCTACATTCTCCATCTCAATAGTTCTTCTCACACAGTTTTGACAGGATGGTGCTTCTCCAGAACTTCTGGCTTTTTTCCTTAATTGTTTTGTACATTTCCTAGTTTGTCTATAGGTTTGCTCCGTCTAGCATTTCACACTTGGACCCTTCAATGATCTGCATTTATCTCTACAATTCCTTCATTTCTTCCCATTCGCGTGTCTGCTCATAATCATTCCCTGCTCAGACTTGCTGCAAGCTAAATTCCCGACATCTTGATGCATTTGCTATTTTATTGCCTTCTTCTTACACTTGATTAGATTAAAGATAAACAAGCAGATGTGTCTGTATTCTCCTCAGTCCTCTGGCTGTGAAGCTGACCAAGTTGGCAAACCAAGCCTGGCAAAGAACAGTTGGCGAATAACAAAACATTACCTTCCGATTAATATCGGTAGTTAGAAAACACATAGTTTAAAGTCAAAGGCCATTGCAGACCAAGGAAATACAACAAGCACTGCCAAACAAATGATAAAGCTATATTAATTGAAGCTTTGAAGGTTATGGGGTTAAAGTGAGTGGACAAATTATGCAAGCGAAAGGATGAACTCCATCCCAGCACTATAGCCCTAACTCCATATCATCCTCCCCTTATAGTTGCCTTAAATCAAAGAATTGGATACCAGAAAATCTAATCATGTAATACCCAGGATTGAAGGGCACTGATAGGCTGAAAGCCACAACACGGAATTGGTACTTAACCAGAACTGCTCAGGCTCAAATTGT
The DNA here is from genome assembly GCA_017656035.1 of Myanophis thanlyinensis. NCBI lineage: Eukaryota > Metazoa > Chordata > Lepidosauria > Squamata > Homalopsidae > Myanophis > Myanophis thanlyinensis. Next base: position 6,382 of record JAEANM010029266.1, on the reverse strand, counting down.
ATTCACAGACACAGAATTCTTAAAATTCTAGTATGGTACCCCATTCTTTACTTGAAAGCAAATGCATGAACTGGCTTTGTCTTTTCTATCTACAAACTTACATTTCTAATTGTGTTTAGTATCTAGTTTTTGCAACATGTCAATAATGGACAGCAAACACTTCTCAACAGTGAAGGATTTGTTCTCGTCTATTGGTACTAATTTCAATTAGTCTTTTGCTTTCAGTTGATGATTGACTTTCAGGAAGTGCCTATGTTAGCAGTTCCTACGATAAAATGTAGTAAATCCAAGCCAGTTTCAAAAGAAAGCTCACTTCCATTGTTGTGATTCCTAATGGCTAAGCAGGAAGATGGAACCATTTTCTGTGGGTAGCACAATGTGCTAGCCAGCTGATAGACAGGAGACCAACTACAGTACGATGAGAGGGGAAACCTTCACTTTTTCAACTAGTATTTGGAGACTATTCAGTGGAAACATTCACGGAGGAAAACAGGGAAGGGGATATCAGTCATTCTGATTTAGAAGGTAGGCAGTACAAGAAGCAATGGGTGGAAGCTAATCAATGAGAGAACCAACCTAGAACTAAGGAGAAATTTTCTGAGAGTTCAAACAATTAATCAGTAGGATGACTTGCCTCCAGAAGTTGTGAATGCTCCAACACTGAAGTTTTAAAGAAGAGATTGGATAATCATTTGTCTGAAATGGTATAGGGTTTCCTGCTTGAGCAGGGGGTTGGACTAGATTAGAGGGCCTGTTATTTTGTTATTCTAGATGACTAAAGGGACAACTACAGTATATTCAAGATACACATCACAATAGGATGTTCCTACAGTATAATTTAGAGATTTGCTGCTCACCCACAAACAACCTGCAATCCTTGCAGCAGACTCTGGTTCACTTTGTCTTCTTCAGCTTCTTCTTCATATCTAGCCATGTTCTCTCCTAATTTTAAGATGCAGCCAGAGAAATCTTGATAGATATTTTCACACTGAGTTTCTGCCATCAGTAACTTGACCAAGTACCCTGCAAATGGAAAGGGGATTCATGTAGCATCAAATAGCACATCTCTTTTTCCAGGCACTTCCAATTTCCCTTAAATAAGAAGCATAAAATATATGTGTGCAATACACACGCACACGCGCACAATGAATGGTCATCATATACAAGAAGCAGAACCAAAATTAAGTACAAAGTAGAATTCTGCTTCAAACATTGTATTAAGCCATGAGGTCATTACTGTATCACTTAAAAGTTCCAGTGTATGGTTTGTATTATGCAAACTGAGCCAATTGTGGTTTATTCAATAAACCATACTTTAACAAACTGTACCATGGCACAGTAAGACACAACTTGCTTGACAAGATCAGTGTTAGGGATTTTGACTTGGAATGCATGATTCCCAAAGGAGAGACCACTAAAGAAAGAGCTGAGCCAGTAAGCTGCCCTCTTTTACAAGGCTATTTAAAATGCAAAATGGAAAAAGAGATGAACCTGGCACTTAAAGAAAAATGAGCCATGAAGAATAAAGCGAATCAGTACATGAACTGAACAGTAAACTTGCTTCCTTCTGACTTGGCTGTCCCTGCTTTCCGAAAGTCTCACCAATTTAACTGAATTCTTTTTAAAAAGCAAACTTTATTATATATCAAAAACATTAAAAACAATAATAAAGCACATATCTCTCTCTTTCCTATTAAATATTTACAATCCTTATAACCCACCTACATAATCCATCTTTTCATACATTCTAGTCAATTCTTCTTGATTAATTCCATAATCTATTTCCCTATTCAACTCTATATTTTCCTTATTTATTTACATCTTTCATTCTATTATGTATCCACAAATACAAAAAAATAATAATAACTGAATTCTGAAAGTGTTCCTTGAAAAGTTTTCCTTGGAAACGAAACAATAGATTTTAAACTAAGTTAGTAGTCAGAAGTTGTCCATCCACTAACACTATCCCGAGCTCATCTGTCGTTTTAACAATTTCGGGAATTTAACAAGAAGAACGTTTCCCTCAATCCTCCTAACGTGCAGAGGAAGCAGAGAAAGAGCAATAACATCCATTCTTGCCTAGTAAACTGTCTTAACGTATCTGAATAGTTTATTTTTAAAGTTTCCTTTATCGTTTCGCCCTTACCCAGAGGGTGCCATTCCCGCTGGGCTAGGCGTCCGCGATCGAGATAAGAGATTTGGGTTTACTTACCCAGCGTGATGAGTAGCAGCACCGACCCTGGTCGGAGCGCCATGGTCGCCGCTGTGGCTGCCTGGTTTAGGGACTCCGCGTAAACTGGGTCGCCGCCGCCGCCACCGGCAGCCCTCCCATTCCTTTTCCCTGGGGAGGACCCAGGGGCTTCTCGACCTCCCGATGGGAAAGACCAGGCGGGGTTTGTCCCTGGCCAAGCGGAGGGAAAGTGGAGCGCGGTTGCGCTTGGGAGCGCGCTTGCTCTATCTTTGCTCTCTCGGGCAGGCAGACCTTGGCCAGGTGCTGGTCGAGGGAGGCAGCGAGGGGAAAAGAGGGACAGGGCAGAACAAGCCCACTTCCAGGCCGACCTAGGTTAGTTCATTCCGGTCGGCTCTGACTATGTGATCTTTACTTAGCCCCAAGTCTTGGCGCAGGTTCTGAAAAAAGCTTTGGGATCCGGAGCCTGTCACATCAACTCCTGTGACATCCGTTCATTAGATCCAGCCAATCATCAGGGAAGATGATGGGGATGAGCAGGTAGTCCTCCGCTTACCAATTTGAGCCCAAGGTGTCTGCTGCTAAGTGAAACATCTGTAAAGCGAAGTTTGCCCCATTGTGCAACCTTTTTGAACAATGCCACAGTTGTTAAGTGAAACACTGTGGTTGTTTAAGTTGGTATCATGGCTGTTAAGTGAGTCTGACGTTCTCCCACTGATGTGGCTGATCAGAGGGCTGCAAAGGGGGATCATATGGCAACTGTCATAAATGTGAACCACTCACCAAGCATCCAAATTTCAATCATGCAACCACCACGGGGATGCTACAATGGTTGTTAAATTGAAAAATGGTCACTTTTTTCAGTGTTGTTGTAAACTTTGAACAATCTGTAAATGAACTGTCAAGGATAACCTATATAATCCCAAACATGCATGGTACACTTGGGATGTGTCTCAGATACTTTGTTAGTCTTGAAAACCATTTCCCTATTGCTATTTTTCTGGAGTTTGTCAAATCAGAGAAGGTTATTGTACAAGTAGCCATTGTCACTGTGGTATCTCTGGTTCCCTTGCAGTGTCCTCAATCTTCTCTTATTACCCCATTCTATTAAAATGAGCAAGCCATTGTGCAGAGTTTCTAAATTGCCTTGTGTTACCTCTGAAACTGAATTCATCCTCCAATAATCCACAAATGAGTAACTGTCTGAAATTAATATTAGCAATACTGTAACATGTTTTTCCTCTATTATATTCAAAACATTAAAGTAAAACATGTGTGCTGCTTCCCAAGGGGAGAGGAGTTATTATCTTTGAAATGCATTTCAAGGAAGGGGGATAATTTATGTGTATGTTGGTTTTGTCTTGTTTAGGCACTTGTTCATAGTCTTGTTTAGTTTGTTTCATTTTTGTATTTTTTAATTTTATTTTAGTAACACTATGACATTTTTGACTAGCGTTCCACGCAATAATTCTAAACTTCCCAATTCTGCTTAATCAGCTTATCCTAAACTTCAATAGCTTGGCAAAGAAGTCAGAGCTGGTTGTTACGTGTTCAGGATGTACCCGATCAGAATCTATCCCTTTAGAATATGTGAAATTACTTCTAAGTAGGTTTATGAATCAGAATAGGTAATGTAGAAGATATGCCTCTAGCCAAATTACAGGAACATTTCTAATTACTAAAATGTCTTAACTCAGCCTTAACTCCCATTTCTCTTGCTTTTGAAGCCCTCAGTAGCCCTACTTCACCGTGCTCAGTGCAGTTAAAGCAACAGATTAAGGTTGATTTTAGGCTCCTCACAGAACATTATTGGTGTCGATTGGACTGGCTCTCCTCCAGAGCATCCTTTGCAGGTATCCTGCTAAGAGCTGTAAGATGGCCCACAACTCTGGGGAAGGTACCTGCCTTTAAATGACAGCTCAATTTGTAAGGAGGTAGAAGCAAGAGATTATGTCAACTAATTTACAGCCTTCTCAATTCTTGCAAATCGAACTGCTATTGAAAAGGCAGGCACTCTTAGCTGGAAGAGCATAATATCCTAGATCAGTGGTTCTCAACCTTTTCTTCCATGGACTACTGATTAAGAATCACTATCTTAGATCAGTGCTTCTCAACCTTGGCGACTTTAAGAAGTTTGGACTTCAACACCCAGAATTCCCCAGCCAGCTTGCCAAACTTCTTAAAGTCACCAACGTTGAGAAACACTGGTCTTAGATATTCCCGGCATTTGTGCCCTGGTGTGCCAGCCTACAGACAACTTTTCTACTTTCCTACTTTATCTGACTTTTTGTTTTTACTAAAATAAAGTAATATTTTTTTTTCAAATAAGGCTCCCAACGACCACATCAAGTTTAGTTGTAAGAGGTTTCTAGAGGTATGGATCCAGTGGAATCCTTTGGCTAGAAATGTGTACACTTGTCTAGGAAACAGCAATGGTAAACAGGTAGGGAGCATGGGTGGGGGAGTCAAGATTTAAACAGAATTCTAGTAAAATCAGTGCTGTGTAGCTGCTTATGTTTCTAATGGCCACCATGATATGCATAGAAAGTCTTCAAATATCACTTTCAGGTGTGCCTTTATATTCTATTGGGTCTGTGCCTTCAAGTCACTGGCCATTGCTTCCTTCCTAAAGCTGAGAGAGGGTGGTTGGCCCAAAGTCACCCAGCTAGCTTCAATGCCTAAGACAGGACTAGAACTCACAGTCTCCAGATTCTAGACTTTAATCACTATACCAAACTGGTCCTCATAATCGGCTATTAAAATCCTACAAAAGCTTAAAGATTTTAGCAATTCTTACACAACACTAAAATATCCCATCCTCCTTGCTCTCCTAAATTTAAACTATAAACCTTAATGTAAATTTAAAGTGTAAATTTAATATAAATTAAAGTGTAAATTCTCCTAAATTCCAATTGTAAATTGTAACTTAACTTTAAGACCACGATCAGTTACACAAAGCATTTCACTACATATTGTACTATGTATAATTATGTATGTGATAAATAAAAATCTGAATCTGAAATATGGTTTGCTCACTGTTTCACAAATAGAGACAATTGGGATTAATCACTAAATCCTGATTCAGATAATGCTGCTGTGTTAGATTAATGCTCTTTCTTGGCCAACTGACAACAATGTTCTGGGCATATTTTTTGAGGGAGGTGCTTAAGAACTCATTTTAGCCTCTCCAGTATAATTTCTGTTACATGTAAATGATGCTGATGCAAAAGAGAAATTATTTCTACATTCCAGCTAGTGTCATGATTACATTGCACAAGGCAGCCATACAAAAACACTAAAGTTTATTATGTGTAAATATCCTAAAATGTTGGTCCGCTGAAGATCCTAACATCATTTACTCATGACAGAACCCTAGAGAACAGACATTTTTATTTTATACTCACTGATGAGTACTAAGCCTATTTAATAAGCAGGTTATCACTTTTTCAGATGAAGAAAGTTATCTTGCAAAACCAGAATATTAAGAGAAATGTGTTTTCATAGAATCAGAGAATTGGAAGGGACCTTAAAATCTTTTACTCGCTTTTGTTGCCAGCAGTTTAGACATTAATGGCTGTATGTTGTGTTGTTTTGAGAGGACAGCATATTTACACTGTTATACAAGGTGTATACTCAGTACTTTACATTATAGCTCAGTGTCATTTCTTCAGTGTTGTCACATGAAAAGATATACTTAAATATTTACAACATGTGAGGGGGTATACTCACTTCTGTGATATACTGTAAGTCTAAGTGCTATTGCTATATCAGATTTTTTTTTAACTGCCACTCATAGGGTTTAGTTTTCAGACATCTTACCTTCTAAGTAGTCCTTCTCCTAATTTACTCTAATTTATCATTATTTTACATTGTGATATCCAGGACTGACAATATTTTAAATGCGGCTGGGCAATGCCCCACCAGCTCACATACTTTTTCCTCCATATTTCCTATATAAATGATATTGCTTAATATGGTCATGAAATATTTGCAATCCTAAAACCAAGTTCAGACAATACAATATACTTGCTATGCCTGCAGTCTGTTCTTCAGAAGGAACAGGAACATTTGTAACAATTTGACACTAGGTGAAAGCATAGCTAAATCAGCTTTGAGCAAGGAAGGCACTCAGGACCCAATTCTGAGGAGCCCTGGTGGAGCAGTAGTTTATTTATTTATTTATTTATTTATTAT
>JAEANM010029264.1:0-10215 GCA_017656035.1 Myanophis thanlyinensis | reverse complement strand
GTCTTGCAGAAAACAAGAAAAATCCTTGGCCCGCCCCTGCAAGGGATCTTCCCGCTCCCTCAATTCAAGGAGGGAGCAAGTCACCCTAAACAGGGCATGTTTTATACATGTATTAGCTGAACATATCATTGACTGAAAATATAAAGTGTTAAGGATACTTGTGTTATGACACCAGTTCCCTTATATACTATTCATGGTATATGGCATTCCATATAGGTATTTATTATTCTGTTAATTCTTTTATTTTGCATGTAAAACTATATGGATAGCATACAGATTTTGGATTAATGGCTTCAAAATGGAAATATCAGAAAAGTAAAGACGGATGAATCTTTTCCATCCTGAATTTTTTTAAAACTTGCATTTATTAATTTTATTTTATACTATTCTTCCTCCCAAGGTAAGGGTTTAAGGCCGTGATGGCGAACCTATAGCACGGGTGCCACAGGTGGCATGCAGCGCCATCTTGCTGGGCACACAAACTGTTGGCCAAGTTACCTCCAGCTGAGCATGCACATGCAATTGTGCATGCATGTATGCATGATAGCAGAGACCCAGCTGGTCTTCGGCCTCCTTTGTGCATGCATGCAATTGCAGCAGGAAATCCAGCTGGTCTTAGGAACTCTCCTGCGCATACACACACGATTGCTCATGTGTGTGTGAGTGCCTGCTTGCAGTGTGCGTGCATTGCATGTACAAAAGCTGCATGTATCTGCAGATGGTGCAATTGCACAGGCAGCACACATGGAGCAGCTGCATGCAAGAGCAGTGGCACATGCAAAGCGCATACTTTTTGGCACTCTGTAAAAAGTTTGCCACCACTAGTTTAAGGAATAAAAGTTAAATGCTACATTGTGGGTTTTTGGGTTACACATAGACATCCCAACTTGTTAGTTTTCTGCAACTGTAAGAACTTCAGATGTAAGCCAGTGTAACAACTTTGTCATTGCAGCTTTTTAAGTGTTGTTCATCAAATCAATTCAATGAGAAATCATACTTCTTTTCCTTCAAAGATCTATTTGAATGCACATACCCTGCTTTTTTGAACAAACTGAATAGTGGAGAAAATGCATAATATTTGACATAAAACAGTATCCAATAATTGGTGTGAACAATACATTCAACCCAAAATGTGCATTTTGATCACTGCCTGGTGGTGATACTATATTAAGGTAAACTGAGATTCAACACAAATTCTGATATGATGCAAAATCAGTGATTACTCCCAATTTTTGACAATTAATTTCATGCAATCCCATACATCTAAGATAAGACATAATTTTCAGGCAAGAAATTGCTCACAAGAAATTGCTAATGAAGGTATGTGTGCGGTAAGTGGAAGAAAAATAGTGAAAAGTTAAAGCATATATGATATAAATAACTGAATCCAGATTAGAGATATTTTAATATTGTACATTCTGACAGATAAGCCAGGAATGTTGAGTATCAAAATGCACATAAAAAATTGGGTTCGTCTCATCCACAAATTAGCTTATCTGTGAATGTATACAAGAAATATATATTTCCGATGTAAACCCATCCGTAGATAGGCAGACCTTAAACTTTTTTTTTATCAAAAAGGTTTTGGTGTTTACCAAAACACCAAAACCTAAAAATAAAGGACAGCTTATTTACTAATGGCATCTTTTTAAACTATAATTGAGTTAAAAAAAGGGTTACCTTATTGAAGAAATGGCTTATCTGTAAGTATATGTGGTAGTGAGCTCCATCTAATTCCAAATTTTGCAACCTGAAAATTTTATAATAATCATTCCTAGGTCTGTCATGTCTCATTTCCAAATGAAAATGTGATAGAAATACTTTTATTTCTAAATAAATACTTTTATTTTCTACTTCACTGTTAACTCACTTTGTATTTCGGGCTCTCCTAAATGAACATCTTTTGTTCAGTTATTCTTATCAGATTATTTAATCGAAGTAGAGAAGTGACAACCACTGTTTAGGACTGTTCACAATATGCTACAATTCGAATATGTTATGTTATTATAAGCATATTACTTCAAATGGATCATCTGGGCCTCATTGGGTAATTCACAGAATGATTGTACTATTTTCTGACAAGAAAAAGGCATCACTTTGGAAAATTAGCTGAAGAACCATTATTCAAGACTAATGAAACTATCCAATTGATTGTGGTTCTGTATAGTTTATAAACTTCTACAGAAACTTTCTGCTTTTGTCTTAATTTATATGTAAAAGATGTAGGACTGTAATAATGGTATGACACTACTTTGGTTATTCTGCCCTTCCCACCCTCCTTATCAGTTCTTTTGCAGATTATGGAATCTGAACTGATAAAACTTTTTATAAAAAAGAATTTCAGGAACACAATTGCTCAATTGGATTTCCTTCTGAAACTCAAGAAAAGCTCCAGTTAGTTTTCTATTTCAAGATGACTGTTTCTGATATCTAATGTTAGAAATATAAAAGTAGAAGATTCGGATTGTTTAAACCTTTTGTCTTAATTTACATGTGTAGTAGAACAAGTTGAACTTGTTCATTTTAATCATGTCCACATTGGGCAAATCTGTTTCTAAAGTAGAAAAATAATTTCAAGGAAAGCTAGAAATTTTCTGCATTATGAAACTCTGTTTACCTCCTCATTTTAGTGAAATTGTATCCCTTTCCAAGAAGTTTTCTAATACCTAATACATGTTGTTTGCCAGATACCATTAATTTTGTGTCTAAGGTTAAAGTGACACCTGGAAAGGGAATACATTATTATCTCTCTTTTCCAATGCTTTATTAAATGTGTATGCATATTTTCAGTGCCAAGGGAAATCTATGTGAACTTAGGTATAGACATACTGCTCTATCTTTTAAAATATTGCATTAAATGCAGATAGTAGGATAGGTTCACAGCTTCTAGATGATTCCTGATTGTGTGAAGCCTGTCATGCATTTAGTTGTCATGCATGCAGCTGGTATTTATAAAAGCTCTCATTGTCAAATGACATGTTGTGTCACATACAGAGCCACAATTCTCCTTTGGCTATTTAATATTTATTAAACTTACATGTTGAACAGTATAATGACTCTCAGCAGTTTGCATAGTATACACTATAACAATAACTTAAGTATCTACAGCATGATTAAAACAGTAACATAAAAAAACTCCCAAAAGACAAACAAGAGAGTCAAGAACAAAAGAACAAAATTAAGTTGGAGCAATGTTTAAGTTAAGACAATGCCCTCCAAAATAATTCTGCTTTCAGTTATTTCCTAAAATCCATCAGGGAGGAGTAGAGAAGGCCCTTCTAAAGCAGGGGTGTTAAACTCATAGCCCGCAGGCCAGAGGCATCACACACTGGCCACACCCACGCCCAGTTTAGCAAAGGGAAAAAAGTTGTGATATGTCGTGTGATGCTGCCATGACAATGTGAGTTTGACACCCCGATTCTACAGCATCGGAATAATCATACAAAAGTAGCATGTTTAGCTTTGCCACACTTCTTCTCCCAGAAGCCTAGAGAGGATAAAAAACAGCTGCTTCCTGATAGATCAGTGTTTCTCAACCCTGGCAACTTTAAGCTGTGTAGACTTCAACTCCCAGAATTCCCCAGCCAGCATGCATTGCTGAAAAACACTGCAGTAGATGGATACACTTCTGGTTGGAACAGGTGGACCTGCAATTATTCAGGTACCGTATCATAAAGGGCTTTATAGACTAACAGTGGCACATTAAATTGCGCCAGTACCAAATCAATGTTATATGGGCTAAGAATTAGAATGGTCTACCAAAATTGCTAAATACATACAGTACATACATACATTCATAAATTCATGCATACATTCCTCAAGACACTCTATATTATGTATTATATTAAATAATTAATTAATTGCATATAGTGAAACCCAGACATGGTGAACTCCTTGAACATAGATTTCATTGGCTAGAGTGATAGAAAACTGAATCTAATCCATCAAATGAGACTCAGATTCCACTTTCTCAATAAAGAATGGCTGTTCTTTATTACTGAAGTAGATTCAATGTTCTTGATGTATTAAAAGCATATGTATATCTCATTTTTGGTGAAAATAAATATTGCTAGTTCCCTAATTCAAAGCAAAATGTCATCAGATAAGGAAACATGGTAAAAATCTACTAAAATATTAAATCACTTTTCTTTTTGTTTCCTTTTTTTGAAAAAATACCCTTGTGAGCTTTTGACATTGCAGTAGAGCAACTAATAGAAAGACAGAATAAATTATTTCCACAAAAAGAAGACATTTCTTTTCTAATTGACTACAATTATTATTTCTTTAAATTTGAATTATCTTAATTCATGCAACTCAATATAAAGCACATTTTTAAATCTTCCTGATTAGTATATAAGGTAATATATCCCATATTTTCTTTATTTCCAAAGACAATAAATAATTCCCGAGGACTGTTCTTAATTTGTACTTCACATACTTACATGTAAAGTTCCAATCATGGCAATTTTAACTCTCTCTCCCTACAGATCAAAAATAACTTAATAGTTTCTGCACAGAAAGTTTTTCAGTTACAATACATGACAAAATATTTATTCTTCATCTGTTTGACAAAAGTGCTAGACAAAAACACAGTATTTGTTTACTAAAAACAGGGCATAAGGATTTTTGTACATCCCTTCAGGAACCATGAAGGCCTTTAAGTACAATTAGACTATTATAAAAATCACAAAATCTTCACAAATGGAAGCGTTGGTAAAGAAAGACAGCATTTGTGATTGTATTTAGCACAGTCTTATCTCTCACCTAAAAGGACAAATGTTTAACATACTGTAAATAAAAATATGAAGGTTTTTGGACTTTTGCTATAGTGGATTATGACCAGGATCAGCATCAAAAGTAATTAAGGAAAAGTACATCTGAAACCCAGAAAAATATATTTGCAATTTTTCAGGAAGGCGTTTTAGACAGTGTACTCAGCTCCTACCCTGTCTAAAATGCCTTCCTGAAAAATTTGCAAATATATGATGCTGATGCTGATAAACCCAGGCTACAGTTTCTGGAACAAAACTTTGTCTCTGGGAGAACTCCTATGCCTATGCAAAAACATTATACTGGCTTCCAGTTCATTTCCAATAAAACGTACTGTATTGATTGTTACATTTAAATGCAGACATATATGCCAGCTGTCATGGCATTTTGTATGGTGTTAGCTACATTATGCAAAATGAAGAAAAAGTGTAAGAATCAATAATTAAAAAATAATATCAGAGTTTACTGCTTGCAATTTTGCTGGCAAGATTTCAGAAGTGGTTTGCTATTGCCTTCTTCCCAGGCTGAGATAGAGTGAGTAGCTTAACTTCACCTTTTGTGCCTAAGGGGACACTAAAATTTATAATTTCTTAGTTTCCAAACCAACAAAAACCAACTCCACCAACACTGACAAGGCAAGCCACTGAGAGCAAATCCCACCTCTTACTAGCTCTGATGATGTTAACCTAGTTTAAGTAACAAAATGTCTGAAAAAAACAACAACCAAGCTCAGACAGCACCAAAACCCGCTCATTTCAACCCTGAGCTACAAACATTCTCCTTTATTAGTTCACATTAATCCTGGAACCATTCATTCTTGACCCTCTCTTCTGGATTTACTCACTACCAACACACACATAGTAAATAACCAATTCCACTGCATTCAACTTACTTTTATATTCAGTTCTCGCTTCCATGTAAAAGATAATTTAAAATGTTTCCTTATACATGATTTTTACTCTTTCAACAAATATTCATTTTGGACTAAGCTACATATCAGCATTTGTACATGTTAAAAATCTTTCCATGTTACCATCTTTTGCAACCATTCCACCAAAGTACAACAATGTAATTTGAACTTCATTTCCCTCCCCACTTTTTTGCATGTTGTAATTGTTTACTCCTCTTTCCTTCTTAAGCATGATTACTTGATGTTTGAGAAATTAATTTTTTCATTCATATTCTTTGCTACACAACACACTGTATTTTCTATCCAAATTTAATTGTAAATTATTGGGGTTTTAGTCAAAATCTATATATACACATTGCTAAATCTCAATACAATATCTCCAAAGTTTTCATAAATGTTGCCTATATATTTATCTATAAATTTATTGAACAATCTATGGGATGTAATAACATAGTTATCACACTTCTTAATTAGAGTTTTTTATTTTTATTTATTTATTATTAAATTTATATACCGCACCCTCTCCCAAGGGACTCGGGGCGGTTCACAGCAAGTAAAATACATAGAAACAACAATTAAAAACCAATATAAAATGATTAGATTAGATTAGTTTAACCATTCCCTAAGCATTCTATTTATTCTTATGTATGCTTTATTTCCATTTTAGATAATAATCTTTAGAAACCAATCCTCAACTCCATATTTATAGAAAATATTACATAATTCAACCCTATTCACTATTATACACACTGACTTGCTAAAGAGCAGAAATCTGTAGAGCAAACTAAAACCTCTTCTCTTTGCAAACCAATCCCATCTAGACTATGCCAATGCTCTCTACATGGGGCTCAGTTAGTGCAGAATGCGGCTGCGCGGGTAATTATGGGAGCTTCCCGGAGCTCCCATGTTACACCTTTCCTGCGCGAGCTGCACTGGCTTCCTGTGGCCTTTCGGGTGTGATTCAAGGTGTTGGTACTTACCTTTAAAGCGCTCCATGGCTTGGGACCCGGGTACTTACGGGACCGCCTGTTTCCATCATCAGCCTCCAACCGACCAGTGCGCTCCTACAGGGCAGGCCTCCTCAGGGTTCCATCGTCGGGCTTATGTCGCCTGACAGCCCCGAGGGTACGAGCCTTCTCTGTAGCTGTGCGCTTCTTATGGAACGAACTGCCCCCTGAGATTCGGACCATTACTGACCTCCGGGCCTTCCAATGTGCACTAAAAACCCACCTTTTCCAGCTAGCTGGTCTGGCCTGATATCTTAGGGGTTTAAATTTTAAATTGTTTTTGTAATTTTAAATTTTTAAATTCAAATTCTTATTTTAATTGTTGATTTTAAACGTCAAATTTAATTGCTTAATTTTAATCTTGATCAGCCTTATTTAATTAATTTTAATTAGTTTTTAGATTGTTTATGTATGTGTTTTTATCTGGCTGTACACTGTCCTAAGTCCCCTGGGAGAGGGGGCGGTATATAAATCGTGATAAATAAAAAAGTAAAAAATAAATAAATATTTTCCCTTCATTTGGGATTCAGGTTACTTTGTATTTGAGATAATACATTTTTGGTAAGATCCTTTCTGTTCACCAAAACATCTGAAAAAAATTGTTTATAGGTGCTTCAGGTTCTCCTCATAACTACTTATGGTTGAAAATTTTTGTAGCTTTCTCTTTTCCTTCAAAGGTTGAGGCCCTAAAATATAATCTTTTTTGTTGCTGTTAGTTTTAATCATTGTTATACTATTCAGTTGTAATTGGTGTCTTTATTTCAGAAATCTAGCTTTATTTATTGTTTATTTAATTATAAATTATTCAGAAAATACAGTGGTCAGGACCATGCAATTAATAAAATAAAGATTAATTAATGACTGAAAATCTCTAGCAGACTCTTCCAACATGTATCATTTGCATGTTACACATTACTATATTAAAAAAGAATTTAAAAATTGTTAACTTTTCATATTAATGTTCTTTTGTTGGAATGGAATAATGGTTTAACTAATTATAAATATTTCCAGCTTGTAACCAGGGGCTGGTAATGTTGATTACAGAAAATAACATGAATGTAAAGAAAGACAGAAATGGAACATCCTATAATTTCTGAAGTATTATCAAAATACAGCCAGCTAAGATTGATTCAGAAAAAATAAGTGAAACAAAAATGTTTATGCACTCAGAATATGCTATTAAAACAGCATCAAACTCAGTGCTTTCTGGAGTGCTAATGAGCCCCAAATTTAACAACAAATCTTAGCATAATAAGCTTATTTGCATAATCCAGTTTGTTCCTTGCAATTATAGATAGCAAAGGCTTGTGTCCATAAGAGGATAAGAGATTTATTTTATTCTATCCTCCCCTTCCAAAGAAAGAAAGAGAAAGGGAGGAAGAGAGTGGGGGAGGAAGAGGAATTTCTGGGAAATAGTTCTACATGAACTAAAAGCCTAAGGGATTAAAAAAAAAAAACTAAAAATGATGAAGTCTAGCTGCCAATTTAGTGATAGAAATCTGAGGAAGTATAAATAAATAAAGATTAAGTTAACATAGAAGCAGAATGTTTAGAATTTAAGATTTCAGCTACTGTTTGTCAACACTGACAAAACTTTCTGAACATATGAAATGAGTCCATAATTGAGAAAACATAGATTGGTTGCATTGGGGACTTTTTCAGGTCACTCTTCAAAGAGCCAGCTAGGTGCTGTAATTCCAAAAGGAAGGCAGAGTCAGGAAAAAGAAGGCCTTAATTATATTCAGTGAATATCATTACTCGTTTTATTATATATCTTTTTCCTTCAGGCACATTAATATTTCTATTTTGTGTAGAATAATATTTGGAATATCTTGGGAGGTTTTTTGCGGGCTGTGTGTAGATTGCGCTGCCCTACTGTAAATATATTTTCCAGCAACAAGCAACTACTGTATTACACTATTCACAGATTGTGAACATAGTTATTGTGTTATCTTTCATTTGTTGAATGATGTAACGTATGGAAAAGGAGATGAAAGTAGCTTATGATTGGTAAAGGATTATCATGTAAAAGAGTATTTTATTTCAATAAATAAATAAATAAATACAATATTGTATTTTAAACCAACTGATAAAGAAAAGAGAAGGAAAAGTTGTTTCATAGGAATTAACATTTTTCTCCCTCTTCTCTAGCTTTCCTGTGAGAAGGGCAAGTTAAGTAAAAACGAAAACTTTTGTTAATATTTATAAATACTGTTTTGTTCCAGATAGGAATATCTAAAACATTCAAGCAGTAGAAATAGCAGCTACATTTAAAGCTACATTTAAATTGCCAGATGTTCTCAGCATGATATACTGATTTGAGATAAAAATATAACTTTTTCTATACAGAGTGTTTATGGGTACATACACACCTATGCAGTATTAAGATACCTAAGAAATGTCACAGAAGATTAATAATGAATATTTTTTTTGTAAAGGATGTATGTTCTGGCATCAGATGCAAATATACTTGCTTTGTGTCATGGTGCATAACATTTGTGCTATCTTGTATGTGCCTGTGTTCAGAGGCATTACTTCAGAATAAAACTATCGGCCTTTATATTTTCATATTTTACA
This sequence comes from Myanophis thanlyinensis, assembly GCA_017656035.1. NCBI lineage: Eukaryota > Metazoa > Chordata > Lepidosauria > Squamata > Homalopsidae > Myanophis > Myanophis thanlyinensis. The sequence goes on along the minus strand of JAEANM010029264.1, from coordinate 951 downwards.
TCTTCAAAATGCAATTTTTACTTCCATAGAATACTACAAGTAGTACCATGACTTGGACAATTTTGATCTTTATAGGTGATAACTCTCCTAGTTCTGAACACATTTGTTTATTTATATTATTATTTTCTGGATTTATATAGTTGTCCATCTCAAGCATATGATTCTGAACACAAATTATAAGTGAAGTGGACATTGAAAGATATTCATTGTTCATAGGTGTTGATGATTTTGTTATGAAATGTTAACCTTCCATTTTAACCTTTTTAACCAGCTGGAACTTGTATATTTCTAGTGTAGGTGATAGGTAGACAAGTGTACTCGCAACTATTCTTGGAATGTATACATGAAAAACACACACATAGGATCGACACACTTGTTCTAAGCAAGAAGCATGCAAAAATTCAAATACGTGGCCAAAAGAAACTAAAGGAAAAAAAAGGGAATTTATTTGATCAAATTTGAAATTTTGCACATTTTCTCATTTGTGTTTTTGAGCATGTGTCTCTTCTCCTATCATGTTCACTATACTGCTGGTATGATCCCTCATTGCAATTCATACACCTGTCATTTCTGAGTGTCACTAGTTCCTGCCATGCTGATTAAAAAGCAAACAAAAAGAAAAGGAAAAAAAGATGTAGGGAGGAAAGAATAGCTGCATAAATAAAAAATTACAGTCTGTCGCATGTGAGAAAGCAGCTCATGTTTTAAACACCAGTTTTTATTCTATGCTTAAACAAATACATACTTTTTTGATTATCACCTGCATTTTGTGGGGAGGAAGTGGAGACGCTAGGAAGGGAAAAAAAGAGACACAACTAATAGCTTGCACTTAGTGATTAAGTGGTTAATGACTTAATAAACTTAAAAAATCTCATTTGTTGCATCGCTTGAACTGGGGGGGGGGAAACCTCAAAGACCTGATTTTCTGTGTACCTCAGTCCAATATTGCTA
>JAEANM010029263.1:0-10215 GCA_017656035.1 Myanophis thanlyinensis | reverse complement strand
TGAAGATGGCGAGTGGGATCTCGCCAAAACGTTGCAAAAAGACTCTGAAACTTACACGGGAAAAGACCCGAAAAGACATAGACCTGCATATATATATAACCTATAAGTTGAACTCTGTCATTACCACCAAACAGGAAGCCCAAGCTGAGTGGAAGAGGAATATCTAAGTGAGCGCATGAATAAGAACCTGAATGCCATGAACCTCATGAAACAGGAATATTTCTGTAATTCATCAAGAGTGTGTCCTCGCTTCTTTCTGTGAATGATATAACTCAGAGATAGAGTTCTACCCAAGAAGTTTGAACTGACAAATAGTTGACAAAACATGCAAAGGCACCTTTCAAGACCAGGAAAAGTTACACCAGTTTCTACAGATCTATACAGTTACGATGCTAGTGCACTATCATAATCATGTTCTATAGCAACTGAAACAAGTTTTACATAAGAACAATAAAACTACTTGGGTAAAGCTCATCCTTATTCAACCTTATTGTGAATAGAACAAGCCAGTTATGGATATTAGATATTTGGATATTAGATATTGTAGCTGTTTTCAGATCTAAAAATTGCAAAGTAAAGATTGTCTGCCTACACTAAAGACATTCTGACTTAGCAGTCAGTTCCAATTACTATTACCCATCTCCCAGTAGTCTAACTGTGGTCCTCCTCTCAGGTTCCATGCTCCATATATTGGAGATAACTTGATGAGATATTATGGACCTTTGTTTATTAACTATTAATGGATCCTTGAAGTGCTATGATGTATACACCGCTCTAAGACCGGTTGCTGACTGGTTGCTCTATGATGCTGACTTTGAAGTATGACTGCTTTGGTAGTGATTATCCTGTATGACTACTTGATAGTTAATTCTTGCCTTAGAAGATGAACCTACAAACAACAAATTTTTACTGAATGCTTTTCAGAATGTTTATAATGTACACCTTTCTAATAATAAATGATAAATAGCCAAGGTCAATAAACACTGATTAAGAGACAGCAAGAAGCAGGCAGATGTACAAACCCATAAAAGACACAAATTGCTTTAATTATTACAAAAACCATTAAGTGGGTTTTCAAATTAAAAATGATTCAGAAATGTGCTTTGTTCTGAAGCCCATCTTTCATTTCTTCCATAGCTATAATGGAAATGCCATTCTCAAACTGATATTTAAGGTATTAAATAAGGCTGTACCATACAGACAAATGTACAACAACTTGGAGGTGAATGTAGAAATAAAATTAATTTAAGTTGATCCACTGGGCTGATTACATTGTATACAAAACTGTTTATACCTTTGTGATAAAAAGATATATATTGGCATTTTTAAAATGGTTTTGATATTTATGATTATTGGAAAGCCTGCTGAATTCTTGTCCTCTCCTGTCAAAGATATATTGCATTAAGACAGATAACTGACTGCACTAGCTGTCTTGATGGGAGTTTTGTCTATCAAAATGATTTTTAAAAATAGAAGACAACTCTCAAACTTTATTTGGACGTTTTGGAGCATGTGCAGTAATTTGGTTTCACCTAATTCCAGAGCCTAACTGAGAGAAATATATTTTGAATTATGAAAACCAATTGCTTAATGTATAAACAGCTGATTGAAATGAAAGTTACTGCATTTATAGGACCACTCTGTTCAGACGAGACTTCTAGAGCTCCATCTCAATTTATAGACTGCTGATAATTAGATTATGCATGAATAAATAAGGTTTTCTTGAGGGAAAAGATGTGAAGTCATGCAAACACAGGTAGACATTTTGTTTGGTTGACTTCATTCAGTTTGTAGCTTCTATATTAGAAGCATTTGGTTGATAGGTTTTCCAGCAATAGAAAATGCTTACTACTTGTTATTTCTTATAACCTCTCCACTCCCACTCAAATGTTGGTAAAAATTGTATAAAGAGTCTTTAGACTCTGTCTATCTGTCCATTATCAGGAAAACAGAAAGGATAGAACCAGATCACGTCTTGGCAAAGAAGGTAGCAAAAGAAAGAACAAGTTCAGCAAGGGTCCATAGGAAAAAAATCTCCCAATGTATCCATATGGGAGTAGAAGCAGTGGCATTGGATGTTTCATTCTTAAGCCCCTTTCCCCTAATCACATGACCTGGGATGGAGCCAAGTGCGCGCGCATGTGTGCGCACACATACACACACACACACAAACCAATACAGATGTAACCAGAATGGACAGCAGAAATACACAGAGAAAAACACAAAGTGTGGATAAAACCCTCTCAATTTCTACTGAGAGGATCACAATAACCAATTAAAGCTCATCTCTGTCTATCTGTCTGCATGGCCACCTGCCTGCTTGCCTCTCTCATGAACACTGATTATTCTCTAAAAAGAGACACAGACATAGTGTTATATCTTCACAGAGAAGACGCTATGGTGTCCTCTTTTATCAATATGACAACAGGTCACATTGATAAAACTGAAGAAGCAGCCCCATGTTTACTTGGCCACAAATAAGTGTAATGAAATGTGAATCAGCATGCCTAAAATTGCACCACCAGTCTGCCTTAAAAAACCTAGCAGAAGTCGTAATGGGTGGGGGAACAGCAATTAATGTCATTTTTCTGTTCAAAATAATCATGGGACTATTAGTAATTATTGTAATTGTTCAAATCATAAACATGAAAAGCCTTCCATCATAATTAAATCAACTTACAATTAATTCATCTGAACACATTTCCATAATGGCTTTTTATTTTCCATTACAAAAATAATTGTCAGTATTTTTTTTGGGGGGGGAAAGTTATATTCCCCCCCAAAAATGACAACAGCCTTAACTTTTGCATGTTCTTTTTTTGAGATTAGCATCATTACATCCTTTCAAGATATAGTCTTATCCTCACAATCTGTAATTGCTTTAATTACATGATAATTATATAAATAATGCATTTGAACACAGACTTCACGTTCTTTAGCTTCTAAATATTATTATGTTTTCAGACGCATAAACAAAAAGAACATTTAAGTTTATCTGAAGAGCAGGTGAACTGACTGCTCCTGAAGAAGGAATAACGAAAACATGATTATTGAAAACTGCCTAACTTGGAGATCATTATGAAACAATTAGATGTGCACATTTCCCAAATGTTTAAAATAAACTGAATAACAATAAATCCTATCCTTAGGTTTGGAAACAGAAAATGAAATTAAGGATATGACATAAGAAAAAAAGAAAAGGACAGCTAGCCACAAATAATTTATGCTAACACCAAATATATATTGCTTTTATCTTGTTCTTTTCTTTACAGATAACTACATTTATATACTGATTCTAACTTTAAAAAATATTTTAAAATACTGATTTAATTTTGAGGTTTCATGAGCCTCATCTAACAGCTTTATGACATTCTCTGCAGTACACCAAATACCATAATGAAGACCTGCTCTATGAAAAGTTTGAATGGTTTGGTTTAAAAAAAAGTGATACAATAGCTTCCTCAAATATTTGTAAAGCTGCTGGAAGCTGATAAAATATGGTTTCCTGTTATCCATATTACTAAAATAATAAATTCAAATAAGCACTACCGTAAGTAGAAATACCAGATATGAAATAGATTCTCTTCCATGTGCTTGAAGGAAGAATTTTTAAACACTCACTCCCTTCTGCTCAAATTGTAATTGAGCCACAAATGGTGAATCTTGCTGTTGAATCCATTGTTTGTGAGAGACAGATCATTCTTAATGAACCTGCAGCATTTTTGTATGCACCCTTATAATGCCACTTGAGAACTGCTGCTTGGGCTTGAAAAAATATGGTGCCCTTTCAATAACAAAGCCTCAAAGCATTAATGAAAGACATTTTTCACATCCTTACCACTTAAACAAATACTATTTTTTTGTTTTTCATTGTTCAGGAGTCATCTTATTTTTTGTCAGTGTATTTCTTGTTCTATTTTCCAAAATCATGTTAATTCAATAACCAAATTGTTCCAGAGTAAAGAGTAGGAGAAATAAATCTCTAAATATATTCCAAGCATCTGATCTGAAAAATGGAAAATAAAATAAGTTTACTTATTCTAATACACTAATAAATAAACTAAGTTTACTTATTCTGCAGTTCAACAGACTTCTTTTATGTTTTAATCTAGTCTGTTCAATTACCAAAATAATAAATTTATTTCATTCAAAAGATATACAAGGAATTTCCAGTCAGCAATAAACATAGTTACTATCTTTTCTCTAATCAATGAAATCAATTTAGCAAGTGCCATCATCTTCACCAGCCATTTTCAAGAATGTTTCAATCTTTCTGCATACAGTAATTTCACTGCAGTATCAGTTAAAAAAAAATAACTGTGACTTTTTTACAGCTGTTTCTCACCAGTCCCCAAAAGGAAAATTAGTATACAATACAACCACTGGAGGCACACTGGTTAGAATATAGTATTGCAAGCTAATACTGCCCACAGGCTAGAGTTCAATCCTGATGGGCTCATAGTTGACTTACCCTTCCGTTCTTCCAAGGTCAGTAAAATGAGTACCCAGATTGTTGGGGTAAATATACTAACTTTGAAAACCACTCAGAAAATGCTGTAAAGCACTCTGGAGCAGTATATAAGTCTGGGTGATATTGCTGTTGCTAATTTTTAGATCTTCTCAATCAGTAATGTTCCTGAATACAGAATTTTCTAGATTTTTCACCTTCACCATTTTTAGTAATATTATTGCTTTTTAACATGATAACAAAAAAGACACAAGTATCTGTGTCCTTAATATAACTAAATTAGACAAATAAAAATATGGCCCCATTTACACAGTGAATTAAAACTTGATTTCGCTTGCTACTTAGGAGTAAATTGCCTATATACGTAGACATTGCATGGAGAAATATAATGAAATATTGGACTCATATAAATATATACAAAATACAGGAGGTTAAAAAAAAGAAAGCTATATAAGTGTGTAAAAATGAATGTGTGTGTGTGTGTACAAATTGTTTGCTTTTGATAATTATATATAGAATTTCAACTGTTAACTGTAATGACATATAATACTTCATATTTTTGTTTTTTCTATTTATTTTTTCATTTATTTTTAAACACTTGTTATGCATTTTTTATTATATACATTCCTTAAATATGATAAACACATTCTTTGAATGTTAAAATCCAGACATACTTTTGTCTATTTCAAATTTCTCTAAGAATTGTAAATATGACAGCTATTGACAATTATATCTGTCTGACACCAGTTCTTCTCTTGATTTTATTTTACTTTGTCATGGTTTTTCCTGCCATACAAATTTAGATGTATCCTTATGCCACTGTTTAAATGGTACATCAGTTGTCAAACAAGTATTTCCTGGAACAATAATATCATTCTAGGTAAGACATTCATTTTTATCACAGAAATTGTCCCCCACAATGACAGTTCTAATTTCTTCCATCATTTTAAACTTTATTCCATAAACATAACCATTGTAAAATAACAGAGTTCATACTTGTCATAATTATTTTATAAGTATTTTACCTTCTTCTCAATTTAAAAACATGCTTTATTCATCAGTTCTGTTTTATCTTCTATTTTCATATTTTTGTAAGAATCCTTGTCTTCTGTTTATTAATCTTAAAACTGCTAATACAGCACATTCTTTTAATTTGTACATTATTATTTTAATTCCCTTTAAAGGCTCTTCCAAAACCAACAGCAATCATCTACAAAAGCCCTTGTTTTATAAATTATTATTTTTTAAACTTTACTCCTACAATCCTCTCCTCTTATCTTGCATCTGTGTTCAATTCCACCAATGTGTTAACATCTGGAATTTAATTTGAAATTTCACAGAAATTTAATTTCCTTGGACTTGATTTAGGGATCAGGTCCCAGATTTTCAATATAAAAATCAATAAATATTATTTTTGAGTTGGGTAATTTGTTGACAGGCTTTGCTTTGTTGAAAAGATACAAACAATTTAAAAAAATCTATAAACATTTTGCTTTGTTCTACATGATGCAAGCCAAACTGCCGCCCCTATACACAAAGGCATGTTGCATTTGGAGAATTATTAGTATTTCTGATTGCTGTACAGTATGATACCATTTGCACTGATTTATTCTTTGTAATAAATTTAAATATGATTAAATGAAAACCAAATCTGCTAAATAAACAGCTAACTTATTCGGTTTTAGAGATAAAATGAGTTCAATGAGAAATACTCTCCGAAATGTACAGTAAACTTATTTCCAGCTAAATTTAATTATATATTCTAGGTGGAACTTCTTTTGAAAAGTTTCCCAAAGTTTTAACTCTTAGAGTACACTGCCAAAGAAATGCCACACTATATTTATGTGGTGTTGTTTATTGACCATGGCCTTATTTAAATTGTATCGACTTTTAGCTTGTTTATAGATTTAGTTAATGTAGAAAGAACTATATAAAACTTTGAACATCCTGAAACTTGGATATTTCCGTTGCAGGGCTGGAGATCATAATGAAGATCACCAGTGCTCCAAGCTGGACTGTGAAACTGAATGAAAACTTTCCAAAAGACGACAATAGCAAACAACTTCCATTCTATTTCCAGGAAAATGAAAAGGACAAGCACATGTGGTCATATGATGTCTCAGAAACTGCAATCCGCAGTTAAAAATAGTACAGACCAGGATAGAAGGCATTATTTGTGATGTCACGATTGTGGCACTGTCTTCTCCTAAGACATTAATTTGTTCCTTTCTTTAATATCACATAGGCAAGATTTTATAGTATTCTGTTCAGCTTTTATTACATTTTAATTTGTCCTATTTATTCAACTGATCTTTCTCTCTGTTCCCCCAGATGGTTGTTAAATTATGTTTATTTATATTAAAATAGCTTAAAAATTGTAAATACAGTACGGATAAAGCAATTAATGAAGAAATGAATAGTTTCTATTTCTTAAAAATGAGAGTGATAGCGAAATATGTATATATGATTTTGTGTAGTCTTCCTGCTTAATGGAAAAAGGCATCCATAACTAGTTACACTAAAATATGATATAAACTGGCATTGTAGGGAAGGAAAGGAAAGGAAAGGAAAGGAAAGGAAAATTAAACAGTCTTCTAATTGTCTGCTTTTGTTAGTTCCTGCTAGATTCTTTCTGAGTTAGCAACTTGAGAGCAATTCAGGTACTATTAGTAGATAGGAGTAATTTCATAATGACGGAATTAAAGACAAGAATAGGCTTTTTTATTTCTTGCTAAAATCCACTGTCTAAGATTTAGAGCTTGGCTGTAATGTAAATTTCCATTTTCTTGATTAGTTTCAGGGAAGATAGTCCCAATTTTCCAACTGTAACTAAAAAAAACTTTTGTTTTGATTCCAGGATTGTAATGCCTTATTTGGAATTGGGTTTCATATATACTTTGTATCATTGCAGAATGAATATGGCAATAATTCCAGAAAACTTAAAGAATTGTTTATTTTTTTAAAAAAGCATATAATTTCATTCATTTTATAATAGTCATTCATTAGCCTAACTGAAACAATTATAGCTAGTAGTGGAAATTGTGCATTTTATCTTGAATCACATTTTAGTATGAATACAGCAATTCTGCCTAATTGAAAAAGAATGGAATAGAATACTTTATTTAGCCAAGTATGATTAGACACAAGGAATTTGTCTCTGGTGCTGAAGCTCTCAATGTATATGCAAAACAACAAGATAATAACCACCACAATATGATACCAATAAGAGAGAGTAGTAGAGAAGATAAGAAGGTTAATAATACTACAGCTATACAACATGGGTAAATAAACTTAGATGTAAAACAATACTGTGGGAATTCGATGTTCTGCAGAATGATGGCATGACAGAAAAAACTGTTCTTGTGTCTGCTGGTTTGGCATGCAATGCCCTATAGTGGCATCCTCAGTGGTGGCATTGAAACAGTTTATGTCCAAGATGTGAGAGGTCTGGAGATATATGCTCAGTTTTCTTACTGACCTGTACAGTATATAAGTCCTCAATGTAAGGAAGGCTGTTGCAACTGTATTTTCTGCAGTTCTAACTAACCTCTCTTACTCTTAGACGCTTTTTCCCCACTTTGATTTTATTTTATCTTTTTGTCTCTATATGTTCTATATCCGTGATGGCGAACCTATGGCATGGGTGCCAAAGGTGGCACGCAGAGCCATCTTGCTGGGCACACAAGCTGTTGGCCAACTTAACACCAGCTGAGAATGCACATGCAATTTTGCATGCATGCATGCGTGATTGCAGAGACCCAGCTGGTCTTCAGGCATCCGCTGTGCATGTGCATGATTGCAGCAGGAAATCCAGCTGGTCTTTGGCACTCTCCTGCACATGCACATGTGATTGCTCATGTGTGCACGAGTGGCTGCATGCAGCATGCATGCATTGCATATGCAAAAGCTGCATGCATGTGCAGATGGTGCAGTTGTACATGCAGCGCACGTGGAGGAGCCGCACACAAGTGTGGATGGCATGCGCAAAGCACGTACTTCTCAGCATTCGGTAAGTAAAAGGTTCACCACCACTGTTCTATACAGTACAATTTTTGTAGTGTATTTTATTGATCCTGATTTTTTAAATAATAATTCTGTTATATGCCTTTTTCTCAAGCACAGCTTCTTTTGCTTCTTACTTCTTCATTCCATCACTCCATTAAGCATCCATCTTCATATTTCTCATTAAGGACAACACCACACATATTCTCTAGCATAATTCTATTCAATGTGTTCCAAGTAATTTTGGGTGCTCTTTTCTTTGGTTTACTACTGATTGGGAAAAAAAGTAATATATATTTTAACCTTTTTTGTATAAGGCTGCTTTTTCCCCTTCAATCATACTTTACATTAGTAACTTTTATTCCTTTCTTTTTATTCCAATTGTATTTTCCCCAAATATGTGTAAGATGTCTAATGTTAATTTTCTATACAATGCTCAAATATCTCAAGTTCCATTTTTTAAATCAAATTTCATCTTGAAGGAGGAATCATTTTGTTCCTTGGTTCCAAAAGCCCTCAGTAAGACTCCTTATCACTAATTTAGCCTAATTAGTCAGAAGGATTCTTGGTTTTAAGCATGACCCTTCTTTGCCCTGGAAAAAATTCTCAAAAGAACTTTCCATTCCAACAACTTTAAAATTTAAGGCACTTTCAGAACAGATTTGCAGCATGCATAATTCTTGAATCAAGCAGCACAATATAATAATAATCCTATGAAGTTGTAGATGTAATCAAGTCTTTGTTCTCTGTGTGCAATGGTAGTTAAGGAACTATATCAAGATTTCATTGTGCAAAATTGCATTTTAAGTTGTGTATTTGTTCCTGTACAATAGAAGTTCTTTCTTGTACACCCAAGGCTGCACACTGCTGGTTCCTGGTCAAGATACCCCGCCCTATTCAGAAGAGAAATAGTTAAACTGGTATCAAACAGCAATCACAGCATACTTCCAAATTTGTTTACCTAAAATTCTACACTGTTCTGATTCCAAGGTTGTGGAGCTGACTTTTTGAGGATTTGAGAAACTCCTATTTGTGAAAATGTCCATTACTGAATTAGATATTAATACTGAACAATAAATCCTTGAACTTATTTGAAAATTGTATTCTGCTTCTCATTTTGAAAATGTTTTCAGCACAGCTTTGAAAATATGGTAAGTTATTAAAATTACTTATATTTGTGATGAAGGGGAAAGACATTTCTTTATATATTTATTCACTTTTTCTTCATGCTTATTTTTCTTTTCTATTTTTTCTTGCAACAGCTTTCTACAGAAATGTAGGAATGGAAAGATAGAAAATGAGCTAAGGCTAGCAAGGAAAGCAAATCTAGCAAAAAGAAGATGTTTTCAAATATGACAACAGCAAGAGGAAGAGAATGCAAGGGATGGTTGAATGGAGAAATTTTAACGGATGATCAAGAAAAAAGAGAGAAACTCAAATTTTCTTCAGAATTCTCATCAAAATAAAAGATGACTCTATGGCACAGACTGAAAATAAACATAGTTGTGTATGGTACAGCTCAATAAGGATGTGGGAAAGGGGCTTCGAGCAAATTATAACTGACTTAAGTCTCGAGTCCTGAGGAGATACACCCTGGTATTAGGCCTCTTCAAATTAGAATTTTTTTTTTCAAACTTAGGCAAACTGATATTATTCCCATTCTCCAATGTCTAAATTAACTCAAAATACCACTTACTTTGATCTTGGACCTTGGTTATGCCTGCCTCAAGAGCCATGTAGTTTTA
>JAEANM010029262.1:0-10215 GCA_017656035.1 Myanophis thanlyinensis | reverse complement strand
CGTGTCACCTCCCGAGTTGCCAATACCAACCAGGAGGGACAGGGATCCAGTAGGCAGGTGGTGGCATTAAGGCCACCTAGCAATCTGTCCACTGCATCTGGGGTAACACAGATACAGAATAAAACACAGATACACTAATCCATACACAACAGCTGAGAATGGTGTAGCTGAAAGGTGGAATTGAGTCTTACAGTGAAAGATTCACTGCTGGAGGATTCTGAGCAGTTCATATTGAGGTGAAGCCATGTTGACTGCTAATTCAATAGGCTGTAAAATAGACTGCTAATTCAATAGGCTTTTTAGGATACTCCATATGCAGTATTATATGGGAGAAAGCCATCTCTGGCACATTTAAAGGTGTTTGCAAGCAATGCATGGGTGCATATTCCAAAAGCAATCAGAAGAAAAGGTCACCCAAAGGCTAGAAAGCTCAGGTTTACAGGCTATGAGCCCGACTCAAAGAGCTATTGCTTTAGCAATGAGAGCAAAAGAATAGTAATTTCCAGGTCTGCTAGTTTTGCAGAGCAAAATTGGAACAGAATTGATGGCAATTTTTGGAATGGTCCAATTAGTGACAGTGACCACTTAGTGACAGTAGCTCACTTAGTGATGGTGTCAGTGTTCAGGGAGGAGAAGCTCAAAAGGAACAAGGAAAGGAGTCAGCAGAAGATTATGACTCAAATATGAAGCAAGATAGGATTGAAACACAGGAGCAGACAATGCCATGCAGGTTAGAGCCATGGAACAAGGGGATTCCACCTGACAGGTATTCTAGTGAAGTGAAAGATGTGTGATATAAGCCAAGGAACTATAAGGAAGTGTATGCATTACCTAAAATTGAATGAGTGAAGTGGAAAGAAGCCATGGACAAAGAAATAAAATTCATGGATGAGCATAGAACATCTATGACTTTGCCACAGGGTTGGAAAGCCGTAGGATGTAAATGGATATACAAAAAGAAAGTACTACCCAATAATGAGGTCCCATATAAGGCAAGGTTTTTCACAGATAAAAGATATTCACTGTGATGAGGTATTCGCGCCAATGGTAAAAAGTGAAACTATAAGGTTAGCACTAGTGTTGGCAGCGGCATGTAACTATAAAATTTGGCATTTTGATATAACCACAGCATTCCTCAATGCAGAATTAGAGGAAGACATTTACATGTTCAAGCACCAGAGTATGAAACTAAAAAGCCTAACTATAAATTGAACAAGGCCATTTATGGGTTGAAGCAGTCAGCCAGGATTTGGAATATCTGTTTAGATAAGGCATTGAAAGGTCTTGGGTTCAAGAGTTGCAATGCTGATAGTTGCATATATAGTGGAAAGTTAAAAGGTGAGAATTAAGCCGCTTTACTGCTGCACCAACACAATTGCATTGGATGGGTGTAAAAAGTATTCTCAGGTATTTGAACAGAACTGTGAATTTGGGTCTTCAAATACAGGTCTCTGAAGAATATTATGTCTCTTCCAACCATGAAGGGAGGAGTGTCAGTATATGAGAGTTCATGACTTGTAAAAGACATGTTAACAAAGTCAGCCAATGAATAGGCATAGCAACAGATCAGCCAATGGGAGCTGTTGGAAATTGAAAAAGTATTTGCTGGAGACAGAAAGGAGCCTGGGCATGGCCTAGCTCTGTAGCTCAAGAAACTGAAACTAATCTCAGCTGAACTTGGAACTGAAACTGAAACTTAACTCTTCTGCTTGTGTTTTCTTGTATTTGCTACCACATTGGAAAATCTGCTTTTGGTATTGTATATTTACTTAATGTTACATTATACATAAAGAGAAGTTTCTTATAGAATGGAATCCTGCTGAATCAGTTACTTGTGTGTGCTTCTGAATGTGTTTGCTGCTGCAAACTGACAGTATTCACTTCTTTTGTGTCCTAGTGTTTCAGCTGTAAAATAAAAAAAAATGTATCTAGAATTCCTCCCTGTCTGACAAATGACCAATTATTTGTTTGTTAAATGTTTTATACATAGTACAAAATGTCTGGGCTGTGCAGTTCAACATGCTTTACTATTTGAAAGTTGCAGTGTTTTGTAAGATGAAAATTTACATTTGTTTAACATAGCATCAACTTTATTATTGTTTCATGCACTATAACTGAGGCCCGGCACTGGAACCTAGTTTTTAATGAGGGCTTTTTTAAAAAAAAAAAAAAACTAGTTAAAATTAAGCATTTCTTGCATCTCACCATGAAGTATGAAAATATTTAACTGGGAAAGGATGTGAGATTTCATATGCTTCAGATTTCTAAACATAACCTGGAATAATGATCGAAAAAGTGAGCAAAATAGAGAAGTGTAATTTCACTTATGCATTTAATATAATCATAAATTTGTCAGGAAGCGATTGCTATGTCTGAGTTAATATAAAAATATATTTGTTGAATCATTTTGAAGTACTCCTACTCCTTGTTAAATATAATCTTCTAACTAGCTTGGACTCGTATAGCTAAAAAGAAAGTATTTGTTGGTTTCAAATGGAGGTTCTTCATTGTGAAGATCTAAGACACCAATTTATCTGAAAAGGTTAAGACTGTTGTTTGACCTCTAAAATGGCAGTGACTGAGTAGTACTGGATGTATTATATTTTGAGTTTACGTAGATCAGTGTCAAGAGATCTAACAAAGAGAAGAGAAATTGTGTTCCCTAAAGCTAAATGTATTCCAAAATCCTTTGTTATACATAAAAGGCATTATTTTTGGAGGCAGGTTTCTATAGTAAGGTTTCCCAGAAGTCATTCTTCCTTTGTTTGGAACCTGCATGCAAATCCTTAAATGCCTGTTGCTGCTTACCAGACCTGATGGTGATTTAGAAGTAGGGCAACCTGTTGCCATCCAACTGTTTTTGAACTTCGGTGGTCATAATAGGTAGCCATGATGATTGGCTCATCATAAAGCTTGTCATCCAAAAACCTGTAAAGAATAAATCCAGTTGATTAATCCAACATGCCCAATGGGGAACTAATTGAGTTCCCCATTTCACATTGTGAAATCCCTTACAAGGTAAGCAAAATTATTTCCATTTATGAAGCCTTTTTGTAAGAAACTACTCAGATTTCATGTGGGGGATTTCAAATCTCTGCTTTCATTTCCTCTTCTACATCTTCTTCTGAGTTTGAGTGTTGGTAGAGAGATAATTGTTTCTGAAAGAATAATAGACTACAGAATTCCAAGAACAGAATAACAAACAACTCCCAGGTATTGCAGAAGATACGTAGATGGAACATTTGGGTTTTGTTTTTTTTAAATGAGAGTTCTGTAGCTGTGAAAGAACAACCACAATAGTGTGATTGCCTCTGAAGACCACCTGCTGGGAGGCCATGGTATCTCAAATGGACTAATGTACTGGATGTGTCCGGAATCCAGAATTTATGACTTCTGTAGAATTGAAATTTGGCAAATTTTATAAAATACCTCTTGACATAAAAATTACCAAGCCTTTTATGACATAATACAGAATGTCATAAAACATTTCCTATGATCAACTCCTGGTGCTTGGATGGTACTATATAATTCAACAGGCGTTACTCCCAAGGCAATATCTCTAAATCTCTCCCTGAATATTTAAAGAACTTTTCACGTACATTTAGAAGCTTTGCCATTTTTGAAGGTGAGGAATCTGGTAAACAAATGTTTCTGAAATGGTGACCCAAGAGGTCATGGGTTTAGGTCTAATGCAGTTCTAATAATGAAGAAATGAAGCATTTCAAACTAAGACTCAGCAGTCTTCTGAACTATAGTTTCCTTAATTCTTCTGTTCCCTGTTTGAAGATAGGACAAATTTTGCCTCTTCCAATCTTCTGGCACTTAATCAATTATTTAGGATATCTCAAACATTTTGGCCAGAACCTCATTCTGTATTTTTCACTACTGAAGGATGCTACCAGTCTCAAATTTCAATGGTGCCTCTTCAACCTCCACCTCAGTTTTGTGGTAGAATATGTACTATCTTTGCCCAGAAGTTGGATCCAAAATAGTAATTAAGCAATTCTAACATTTTGCTCATTGTTTATC
This sequence comes from Myanophis thanlyinensis, assembly GCA_017656035.1. NCBI lineage: Eukaryota > Metazoa > Chordata > Lepidosauria > Squamata > Homalopsidae > Myanophis > Myanophis thanlyinensis. The sequence continues at coordinate 6,186 of JAEANM010029262.1, read as the reverse complement.
AAAATGTCACTTTTGTTGAGCAGCTAGTAGTATGCTCATTGTTTGCTTATTATTTTGATTAAATACTTTTTATTGCTCCCGGCATCTTTTGAGAAACTGAGTTAATCTGTATTTCTAATATCTTCCTCTGTTTGGAGAATCTCCCCGCTTTTCTGTGCAACCATGTTAGCTTCTTTTAGGCTTGACGCTTCCTCTATCACAATTATTTCCCCTCATTGGTGGTGTTTGTAATAGTTGTTTTAATAGTTCCTTTTTAGATCCACATCATGGATCCATCTTCTCCCCTCCCCTCTGCTCCCTACTCTGTTGAGGGAAGAGAGATACAAAATGGCTGGAAGGGCCTCTGTTCTACCAACTGCTCTCTTTTACCCCATCTCTCTTCTTGGGTACAAGTTCTCCATGGAGGAAGGAAATACATTGACCAGCTCCTTCCCATTATTAACCGGTTTGTGCAACAGATGAGACTCCACAGTTTGAGCGATCTACTCTAAAATATGCATGATGACGATGAAGATAATACTTGTTTCTCAAGAAAAGGAAAACCAACTCTGTAGGATCAGCTTGTGGCATGTGACTAAAGAGCAGCACTTCCTTTTGAGGAAACGAAAACCAAACCATCAGTCTCTTAAGAATGAATTTTATTAAAAATCAAAGAGGAAAAGAAAGCTTTCTTTTAGGTTGAGTAGCCAAATAGACAGTCCAGGCCAGAAGTAAACTGCACAAGGACAACCATAACTCTAGTGTTGCAGGCTTTAAACCAGAATTGTGAGAGCCTGACAGGGTTTTTTTGCCCCTCTCTCCCTTTTACCCCAAATGAACGGTGAGGTGATCTTCAGTTTCTTCCTCACGTCCATCTTCCCTTTCAAGGCTCTGCTGGCGTTTGCTTAATGCCTGTTGAATATATTCTTCAAAGACATGTCTATTCTCCTTTATCCAGTGGGGTGAGATAAAGTGTTTAACATTGAAACGTTTTGGTGTCTCAAATACCTGTTCCAAAAAGTCCTGTGGGGGCACAATTTGGCATCTGGTTTCACTTGTGGCCCAAGGCTTAGTTCGATTCTATCAGGCAGCCCACGCCATTCCTATAGAGCAGGGTGGGTCAAGTTCAAATTTCATTGAGGGCCGCATCAGGGTTGTGTTTGACTTCAGGGGCCCGGGATGGGCGCATGCAGCGCTCCCGAGCTCTGTTTTACTGGCAGTGGCACTGTGGGCCGCTCCTTCGCTGTTTCCAGGGTGGCCCTGCAGGCCAGATCTAAGCACTCCGTGGCCCGGATCCGGCCCCCGGGCCTTGAGTTTGACACCCCTGCTCTAAAGCAACATTTCTCAACCTCAGAGACTGTAAGTCCATGTGGACTTCATGCTGTCTGGGGAATTTGGAGAGTTAAAATCCACAGATCTTAAAATTGTTGAAGTTGAGAAACACTGCCCTAGAGTCCCTGCCTTGTAGCTGCCTAGGAGATTTTCTTCTAAATATATTCTATTTCCAGAAAAGACTTTGCTCCATCCATAGTTTCTCCCACCTGAGCATTATTTAGCTTTTAGTTTCTCTTCTAAACTAAAACACCAAGGAGGTCATGTGGCTGTCTCCAATCATTTTGGTTATATCTTTTGACAAGTTTCCTTCATCCGTGTATTTTCTCTTAGATCTCCACTCAGTGCTTTCCTCTCAATTCACCTTCTTTAGGCTCGACCACACAAGCTTTAATCACTCAAGGGTGAGACTGCTCTGCTGGGCATGCCCAGGAAAGTGTCTTTTTTTCCTCCTCCTTCCTTGGACTTCAAACTGACCATGAATCCAGTTCTGTCCAATGCTTGCCTCCATTCCGTCTATTGCAAATATGAGTCGGTGAAGGTTTGTGCCTATCTATGCCATTTGCAGCCATTACGGACACTCCTCCTTGTGTACTCAGGCACTAACTCTTTGACTAACTCTTTGACTCTGAGTTAATGCAGGAGAAGGAAGTGCATGATGGAATTTGCCCATTCATTACAGCCAGTTGCTTCCATGAGGATCTGTAAAATGGCTCCAGCACCATAGAATTTATGGTGTGTATTCTGCTTCTCATTCATTGGGCTTTTTCCAACTAACCAACAATCCTCATCTGTATATAGAATATTGCTTCCTCTCTTGGCTGCTTTGTTGGTCCTCTTGTGTGAGCTGAAGTATCACTGCTCGCTGCTCTAATCCATATAATTTTCTTCAAGCACTGCTACACACTCCTTAAGTTGCTTTCGTATAAGCCAGGTTGTTTTGGGAACAGGAATGCAAAAAACTCGCAAGCCCTGTAGGTCGTAAGTGCAGATGTCTGGCCTTTTATTTGTACTCTGTCTTAAATCGTGATCACACAATGGTTTTATTCTGTTCTCAGGGTCTCCAGTTAAGTACTGTGTTTTCCTGAAAATAAAACCCAACCAGAAACCACTCTGGCATGATTTTTCAGCATCTTGTAATATAAGCCCTACCCACAAAATAAGCCCCAGTTAAGATTATCAGTCAGGCAGACACATTTAATACCTTATTTACCCAAAAAATAAGACCTAGCCAGAAAATAAGACCTAATGCATTTTTTGTAGCAAAAATTAATATAAGACCTGGTCTTACTTTTGGGAAAATATGGTACCAACTCTCATTTGCGAGGAAAATATTGTTATGGACTCACCCACCAAGCCAGGGTCTCCTACTTGAGTAGGGGGTTGGACTAGAAGACCCCCAAGGTCCCTCCCAACTCTGTTACTGAGTTAAGCTCCATTGGCAAAGTCATTCTTGTTTCCCCCGTTGACTTTATTAGTGAGCCATGAGCTGGTGGGTGCAGCAGTAGCATTGTGTCAGCCCATGTCATGGAGTGAGGGATTTGTGCTCTACATCCGAGGGATGGTTTTTGTCACTTGAAAACATACAGGTTGTCCTCAACGTACGACCACAATTGAGCCCAACATTTATGTTGTTAAGTGAGAAATTTGTTAAGTGAGTGTGTGCCCCATTTTATGATTTTTCTCACCCCATTTGTCAGGTGAATCACTGCAGTTCTTCAATTAGTAACCTGGTTGTTAAGTGAATCTGGCTTCCCCATTGACTTTGCTTGCCAGAAGGTCACAAAAGGGGATCACAGGACTCCGGGACACTGCAACCGTCATAAATATGAGTCAGTTATCAAGCAACCAAATTAAGTCACATGGCCTTGGAGATGTTGCAAAGGTCGCGTGAAAAACAGTCATGTCACTTTTTTCAGTGCTGTTGTAACTTTGAACGGTCACTCAGTGAACTGTTGTAAGTTGAGGACTACTGTCAGGTCCCATATTGGGATGCTGGCATTCTGGTAAGAGTGGAAGGCTTGGTGGGATCCCTATATGAAGTTTCTGTTTCTGTTTCTGTTTCCTGCTTGGAGAGATCTCTATATGGAGTTTCTGGTTTTGGTACCTGCATTGTTGTGCTGTGGGAGGGGTTTTGTTTGCATTGCTTTAAATTGCTGTTTCTAAGTGGGGAAATTTAGTTCTTATTATCACAAGCCTTTCAATAAAAGCTCCTTTCAGAATAACTTCAGTTTCAAGAGTTCTGCATTTTTGAGAAAGATTGGAGAGGCAAAACCTTACATTACTACCTATACTGCAAAGAAAGGCCCTTTAAATCAGGTTAGCTTATCCTTTGGTCTGTTGAAACTGTAGAACCATGAAGCCATGTAACATTGAAATGTTGCCGAGAATGGAATTAGTTTATTTTGCTAATGTCTGCAGCTAAGTAAATCATAGCTCACTGGTAGAGCACATATTTTGCACGTTGAAGGCATGCAGTTCAGTCCCTGAAATTTCAGGTACAAGATGAGGAGAGAGAGGAGGGGGACATTGGAAACTGATTAGCATGTATCAGCTTTACTTATCTGGTGCTCTCCATATAAGTTCGGAGATCAGTTTCCAAAATTCCTATCCAACATGGCAATTATAATCTTGGCATATGGCTGTTATAATGTAAAAATGTCTAGTATCCAGGTTATTGTAATGTTGTTTTGAAACTACTGTAAACCTCTACTGTAATAACATGTTTTGACAATGCCTGTAGGCTTGGAAAGGGAATTGTTTGTACTAATGGGCTGAGTTTGGAGTTGAAGTCCATGTAAATGGTCTTTAAATGACTTGGGTTTTTTAAGAGCATTTCCTTCAATTTTTGTTTCTATCTTGTTGAAAATGCAGAATGTTTAGCTTTATGGATCAAGTGTCCTTCAAGATTACAAGGACATCAGAAAAACAACATTCCCAAATGGTTGTATAAACACAGAACAACTGAGTGAACACTGAGGCATAACATGAATTTATCCAGAAAGTGTTTTAATTAATTCTGAGACCCTTTATTTAAAGGTTTCAAGGAAACTATAGTACTGTTTGGGAAAATTACAAAGTGAAGGTCACCGTTGAGGAATTGAGCTTTCAAGTATGGTATTAGAACAAAAATTGACAGATGATTTCATCTGATCACACTTAAATTATTAAGAGAGTAATGGAAAATTAGGATTGTAATTGCAGCATCCTACTGTCCTCTGTATCTGGTGGTTCAATTGTTTGTGTTTACATCTTCGTGATGAATCTGGTTTTAGGATTAGAATTAACCTTTTTAAAATGAAATAATTTAAAAGTAGACTAAACATTTCACCTTTTATTTATAAAGCTTTAAGAGACAGACAAGAATCAGTTTTCTGTAGTGTTGAAGGCATCAGGCTAGAAACCAGGAGACCGAGTTCTAGTCCCACTTTAGGCACAAAAACAGCTGGATGGCTTTAGGCCAGTCACTTTCTCTCAGCCCTAGGAAAGAGTCAATGGCAAACGACTTCTGAAAAACCTTGAAAAAAAAAAACTTCAGGGATATGTCCAGGCAGTCTCCCAATTTGGAAATGACTGGAGGGGAAAAAAGAAAGCTATTAATCACAAAAGTGTCTCAATAAAGAAATAACTGTTGTTCATCGTTTGTAATTTAAAAATATTACATAAAATATTATGAGAATATATACTGTATGTAAGATATTGTCAGTGTGTGAGAGTTCATGACTTGTAAGAAACATGTTAACAAAGTCAGCCAATGAATAGGCATAGCAATAGATCAGCCAATGGGAGCTGTTTGGAAATTGAAACAGTATTTGCTGAAGACAGCAAGGAGCCTAGAAACTGGTCTGTGCTGAGCTCTGAAAACTGCAACTGCAACTCCTCTGTGCTTGTGTTTTCTTGTACTTGCTACCACGTTGGAAAAACCTACTTTTGGTATTGTACATTTACTTCATGTTATATATAAAGAGACATTTTTTGTATATAATGGAATCCTGCTAAATCAGTTACTTGTGTGTGCTTCTGAATGTGATTGCTGCTGCAAACTCTGATAGATTTAGCTCATTTGTACTTTCAAGCAACCAAGCATCTATGGAGATTCTCACTCATCCAGGTCATGGTTGTCCCAAAGGAGCTTTTTTCAAGAGGCAACTGGACTTTCTGGTCTTCAAAGAAAAACCAGAAAGTCCAGTTTCCTCTTGAAAAAAGCACTTTTGGGACAAGCAACCAAGTCGTTAGCTTAGAAGCACAAACTAGAACGAAACATGGATTTGTTTGCTTTCTTCTTTATCTTGATTATAAATACGGTAATCATTCAGGAGTTTTCATTTGATCTTAGATTTACTTCAGTCAGTCATGTTGTTCAACTCCAACATATTGTAATTATTCTTAATTATGATTATTGGAAGGAAACCCACTCCTAACTATATCTTTTGTCCATGTTATTTAATAAACCCTTCATGCAGTTGAGCATCTTTGTTTGAAATTACATTAAATAAATGAAACACACTTTTATATAATACCATCCATATGGATATAATAATATATTCTAGAAGCCTGCAAATTTTGACAGGCAAAAAGATAGGGAGAAAATTCCATAGCTGGCATGGAGGAGCAGAGAAAGGACCCTCCCTTTCATGGCAATCTTCTGAATACATTGAATTTAATAGAATAGAAGAAATAGAATTCTTTATTGGCCAAGTGTAATGGACACACAAGGAATTTGTGTTTGGTGCATGTGCTCTCAGTGTACATAAAAAGAAAGGTACCTTCGTCAAGAATCATAAGATACAGAACAAAGTATGAAAATGAATTGGTACTCATATGTGCAAATACAATCTAGATTTAATGAGGACTTAAAAATAGGAGGTTTTTATG
>JAEANM010029261.1:0-10215 GCA_017656035.1 Myanophis thanlyinensis | reverse complement strand
AGCTTTTCTGAATATACTGTTTTCTTTCGCAAATATGTTTTCTGAAGGCGATTTCTGACTTCAGGTATATTTTGAGATGGATTAAAGCAATCTCCATTAATTATATGACTGTTTATGCCCTGACAAATTACATTTTGATTGTTCATGCTATTTTACCTGGAGCCAAATTTCATAGAAATATTATTTTTTATCATAATCTTTGCATAATAATATGCAGATAGGCATAAGAATCGGATCTTCATATTTTTATTTGTGTATTTCCATAAATACGTACATTATTTTCCAGTCTAGCTTTTTCAGTTAACAAAGCCAAAGTCTTGTCTATTTGTCAGAAACCAGCAGAAAAGGAGATTAATAGAAGGAAAATAGAGGTTTACTTAAATTCAGATCATATTGTAAATCCTATCTTCTCAGATTTTCTTAAGAAAAACTGAATATCTTTTAAAATATACACAAACAGAAAAATATGTTTTCTCTCCATATAAATTATATATTGTGAAAAAAACTGTTTAACACTTAATATTTATGGTAACAACTGAATTTTTATATACTGTATTCATCTCAGTGCTGATACTACATACAGGTGAAACTCAGAATATTAGAATATTGTGCAAAAGTTCATTTATTTCAGTAAACAACTTAACAAAGCAACTTAAAAGGTAAAACTAATATATGAGATAGACTCATTACATGCAAAGCAAGATAGTTCAAGCTGTGATTTGTCATAATTGAGATGATTGTGGCATACAGCTCATGAAAACCCCAAATCCACAATCTCAGAAAATTAGAATATTACATGCTGTCAATAAAACAAGGGTTGTACATAGAGCAATATCGAACCTCTGAAAAGTATAAGTATGCATATGTACTCAGTACTTGGTTTGCACCCCTTTTGCAGCAATTACTGCCTCAATGTGGTGTGGCATGGAAGCTATCAGCCTGTGGCACTGTTGAGGTATTATGGAAGACCAGAATGCTTCAATAGCGGCCTTCAGCTCTTCTGCATTGTTTGGTCTCATGTCTCTCATCTTTCTCTATGGGGTTCAGATCAGGCGAGTTTGCTGGCCAATCAAGCACAGTAATCCCATGGTCATTGAACCAGGTTTTGGTGCTTTTGGCAGTGTGGGCAGGTGCCAAGTCCTGCTAGAAAATGAAGTCAGCATCCCCATAAAGCTCATCTACAGAAGGAAGTATGAAATGCTCCAGAATCTCCTGATAGACAGCTGTGTTGACTCTGGACTTAATGAAGCACAGTGGACCAACACCAGAAGTTGACATGGCTCCCCAAATCAACACAGACTGTGGAAACTTCACAGTGGACATCAAGCATCTTGCAGGGTGTGCCTCTCCATTCTTCTTCCAGACTCTGGGTCCTTGGATCCAAATGAGATGCAAAAGTTGCTCTCAACAGAAAAGAGGACTTTGGACCACTGAGCAACAGATGCTTCTGACATTGTTTGTTGTTCAGGAGTGCCTTGACAAGAGGAATATGACATTTGAAGCCCATGTCCAGGATCCATCTGTGTGTGGTGGCTCTTGATGCACTGACTCCAGCCTCAGGCCACCCTTTGTGAAAGTCCCCAACACTTTTGAATGGCCTTTTCCTGACAATCCTCTCCAGGCTGCGGTCATCCCTGCTGCTTGCACACCTTTTTCTTCCATACTTTTCCCTTCCACATAACTTTCTATTAATGTGCTTTGATACAACACTTTGGGAACATCCAACTTCTTTTGCAATTACTTTTTGAGGCTTTCCCTCCTTATGGAGGATGTCAATGATGGTTATCTGCACAACTGTCAGGTCAGCAGTCTTTCCCATGATTGAGCTTCCTACTAAACCAGACTGAGAGACCATTTAAATGCTCAGGAACCCTTTGCAGATGTTATGGCTTAATTAGCTGACACTTTGAGCCTAGAATATTGAACTTTTTTTACAATATTCTAATTTTCTGAGATGGTGGATTTGGGGTTTTCATGAGCTGTATGGCATAATCATCTCAGTTATGACAAATCATGGCTTGAACTGTCTTGCTTTGCATGTAATGAGTCTATCTCATATATTAGTTTCATCTTTTAAGTTGCACTTACTGAAATAAATGAACTTTTGCACATTATTCTAATTTTCCCGAGTTTCACCTGTATTTGTGGTTTTATTTATTTCAGATAGTGGGAAACTGCTGTCAATTTTGAGAAATAATGGATAGAGATGACTCCAAGTATCAGTGAAATATGTTTTGAGACCTAGAATTTGTCTACACATTATTATATTTATGATTGCCAATGACAGAATTATTAGAGGATTAGGCACTACTCCTTGAACAGGATCAGAGCAACAGCATAACAATGCTGGACTCCCTCAATAAAAAAGTATTTTATTACTACATAGAGCAAATTGCTCTCACTTCTCTTACACCTATTCTATTGTTTCTTATCCCCAATCTAAGGAAGCAACTCATTCCTTGGAACATTACCTAAATTTGATAATAGGCTTGATAAGAAATAGTTGATCGACATTAAATTCACAAATAGAGATGGTGTTTGTAAACAGAAAACTTGACTTGGAAAGTCTAAGGTGCACTTTTCAGATCATTCAAGAGGCAAACTAGGATCCCCCTCTTTTTAACATTTTTATAGGGCAAACTGAATGCATCATGCAAAAATTATTTGCATTTTAACTGACTTTAATCCCACTTTAAGATTTATACTAAAGCTTTTTCAGGAAAATCTGCCACTAATAAATAGATTACAGGATTCTGTTTTCAAAAATGAACCTACTTGTAGGGATTTTGCTGGCCCCAAATATTGCACCATTCACATTTCAGAAATATATATTTAGATCAGCTTTCCAAAGCTTGATGCCCTTCAGAACCAGCTAGTAAAATTCTGAGCATTGCTGGGAATTAAATATACACAATTGTATAGAACGTGGAGGTTTAATACACTGGATAAGATTCTAAACTGCTCATTAAAACTGGCCTCTTAAAATTCAGGGGAGTTTGCACAGACTATTCAAGCATATCTTATTCAAGATTATGTTTCCATGATCTGTATAGGTTTGGAAAATACAGTCTCCAATTAGCAAAACTATGTTGGTTATTATATAAAACCATATTTATTCCAGTTCCAATTTCGAGGCCGCGAATATGGCTTTTATTGTATTTTAATGTTCACCGTCTCTTTTTTGCCATTGCTTTGGGTTATTTCTTCCTAATTATCTTTGCTGCAGATCAGTTGATATGATGTGATGTTTCACAGCTTTTAATAGGTGTTATGAGATTTTTCTGTTATAGCATTTATTATTTTGATGATGAACCCATCTCCTTCATAAAGCAAGAAGGTTAATTGTTATCAAATAGGCTACTGATTTTATATTTTATGCTAGCTATTTTTATAGTTCTAAGTCACCACTCTATACTTTTACCCAAACATTATTAACTTTTTACTATACACACTCCTGTGTTTAAAATCTTCAACTCATAATTTTAATGGCATTGCCATTCTGATTTTAGTTTGTGTTAGTGATTTACAAATTATAGTTCATTTTTATAGTATAGAGCTTACACTATTATGTAAATATAATACCTACTGTATAGTGTGATTTTATTTTTAAACCTATGTTTTGTTGGTCAATGATGAGAATAGACACTTGACTGGATTGATCAAACAGTGAATTAATGGTGAAACACTGATGGATCATAGAATGCTTTAAAGACATAATTCTTGTGAACATCACAGAGTGAAAAAGTTGACACTACCAATTAATTTTATATTTTGAAGTAATACAATTAATTATAATCAATTGTGATTTTACAAAGAGTTGAACAAGATAATTTGCACAAGATGTGACTAATTATATATTTTTAATTATAGAATTAGTCGCTCTTTGTTCTTTATCCATGACTTGTATTTTTATAAATGTCACTTGCCTGATATATAAATAAAGTGTCAGGCACAATCTCTGGAGTGTTCCAAATGAAAATCAGCTCTGGCTTTCAAGAAAAATGCCCCTATGGGAATCAAATCTTTCAGATATTATAGTGCAAATGAAAAAAGATACTAGTTCAATCCATAAAAATAATAGGAATAATAGAAAACATATGCACATTAAAAAGTTCCTGAATTTCAGAATTCATAATTATATAAATAATTATATTAGTGATTATGTGCCATTGATGAATAATATATGCCATTATTTCATGTATTTCATATTATCGTAATATAAAGAATCCTATAATTTCCTTTGAACTGTTGTTTCTATGTTTCTATGTTAAATTACAGGATGATAGAAGAGATACAGGTTTTCAAAAGTAGTCAAATTTGCTACAAATTCCCATTATCTAGTAATTGATCATCCAGATTATAGGAAAAATTATGAACAAATAGGAAAGCTGAAAATGAGATTCCTTTGTACCTGATAGGAAAGAATATATGATCAAATCTGTCCAGAAATGAACTATATATTGACAAACAATGTTTTAAAACTCAAAGCAAAGAATTAATTAATGCTTCCCATATGACAGAAGAAAAATGCATTATACAGAAACACTATCAAAGTGAAATGAAAGCAAATGACATGCAAGTTAACTTTAAAAGAGAATATTAAATAATATTAAATGCCTTAAAATAAAAACAATTGTAGATGTGCAATTACAATTTAACTTTAACCTTAACTAAAACACTGTGAAATGCATGCTCAAGTGAAATATAACATGCAAAAATTCCAACAAAGGAAATTAGCAGCTTTTGAGATTTGTAATTATGATGCCAGTTTAGATTTATCTAAACTTCCACCACCAGTCCAACTAATGAAATATCACTCCTTAGAGGTTTTCAGCCATATAGCCTAGAGTTGTGCCATGTTTATTAATCTTCAAATCATCTCCCAAATACTTTAAAGCCTCTATTCTTTTGGTGGTATGTGGCAATATTTTATTCTTGCTATCCATGGTTTTCAGATGTGCTTCAAATGGTATATATTTTGCAGGGCCTTTTCTTCTGGTTTTTCCATGGCAGCCCCTTCCCTCTGAAGTTTTGGCAGGCCTTCTTGGTTTTCTGTAAAGTTTTGAAAAACTGGCTTTTACCCCAAAGCACTGGGATAAGATGGATGACTGCACATTAGATGTTGTAATGGGTGCCAGCATTTTGTTCTTTTTAATGTTTTAATGGGTTTAATTTTATTGTTTTAATATGGTTTTATATGTTGATTTAACTTTTGTTTGGGTGCTGCCCCACAGTTGTTAAAAGGTGGTAAGCTATATAAATAAACAAACAAACTAAGCTATAAGTAAACAAACAAACAAATAATAAATATTGAAATTGTTTAGCCAATTAGCTAAGCTAATTAATTTCTACACCTTCCCCACTCCAAAAATCAACCAAACCTGATGAAGAAAAAAGGTATCATTTCACCATGGCAACCATCTTGAAAACCTGATAAATTGGGTTGGTTTGCAGTCCTGTAAAATCTGAAAACTAATAATTCCCATACAGTCAAGATGGCTTTTTTGGAGCAGGAACACGGAAATTATAGGAACAGTTCAGAAAGCAAGATGTCCTCACTTTTATTTATCTCTGAAACAGAGAGGAAAAATGCTGGTTGTATTTGGAAAGTTTCTAAGCTTTTGTCAATAGGCAACTTGGCAGTTTATGCTAGGTAAGATTGTGGGCAGCTCCAGAGAAAGATTAAAGTGTTTGTAGACTAAGGTTTACTGCATGTAAATATTAATTAAACTCTAAAAAACATTTTGGTAAGTATATGCAAAGATCTGAAGGGCAGGTTCTTAATATTATGGAGAAAAGAAGCTTACAAAGAGAAGAAACTTTAGAAAACTGAAAGACATCAGCCAATTCCAATCTGTTAAGAAATTAAGGATTCAGTTTTGAAGGCTAATTCAAAAGAATTTAAGACTAGCTTGAAAACTCAACATGGATATGATTAAAATAATATTTGCAATTGAAGGGAGAAGCAACAAATCATTTCAACCCTTTCTAACATATTTTATAAATATTCTCCCTTAATAGAATATATTTGTATTCATTATTTTGTCCAACATCTATTTTTTTTCTTTTTCTCTTTTTCAATTGTATTCCTATTACAATTGAAAGCAGGCCTTGAAGAAGGTTTGAAAATAGATTATAAATAGGAAATGCAATACAAACAAATTTATCGGTCATCCCTGATTTTCATTGCTTTTGTTTCACAAAGGGTATTATCCATATTTGATTGTATACAAATTGATTGAAAAATCTAGCAATATTGATTACCTTTTGGGGATAATGAGTGATATGGATCTGAGCCCATATTTTAAAACAGGGATCCCTAACCCCCAGTCTGTGGACTGGTCCTGGTCCATGGCATACCAGAAACTGAGCCACACAAACAAGCGAAGCTCTATCTGTGGGATGCAGGTAGCACACAGAATCATGTCCCTCCAATCCATGGAAAAACCTATCTCTATGGAACCGGTCCCTGGTGCCCAAAAGATTGGGGGCCACTGCTTTAAAAGTTGTTATGAAATTCTAGCAAGGAAAGTTGAAAAGATGATGAAAAACTGCCAATATCAGTAATGTTGGATCATTAATTATAAGTTTATAACAGGATACAGCATATCTCAAGTGACTTACTTATAAGTTTCATCAAGCTACATTTTTTTAAAATCCGCAAGAAATAGATGATTGTAATTTTAATACATCTGGGATGCTTTTTTTCAGATTAGATAAAGCCAAAGTTCTGTCAATCTTTTGCGGTATAATTTCTTTGTATTAGTTCTTTCTGCCATACAAGATTGCTCAGTGATTGGTGGTTCTTTTTCTTTCTATTATTTTTTTAACATGCAACTCATATGCTTTTCAGTTTGATAGAAAGAGAAAAAAGACTGGATAAATTAATTGAGCTGTTTATTAGACAGATGCCTTTGCCATTTGATGGCAAGAAAATGTTAATGATTTTCCTCAAGTAAATGCTTTGTATGTACAAGTGCATTATTCTTCCAGAAATAGTCTTTGCTAATATAAATTTTCTTCATTCCCTTTTGTGTATAATAGAAATTTTAAAATGAGACTGACAATAACATTCTTTTTTTTCCTCCATTACAATATGGAAATTTGGCAATACTACAGGGGGGAAATGGGATAAAGCTTTTGTCTCCAAATTGTTGGTTTGGAAAAGCAATACTGGAATGAATAAATAATCATGGACACAAATTACCAAGCACAACTTTTACTATTTTAGGTTGTTCTTGAAAACACAAGCCAGATAATCATGCCTGCATTTTGAGTGTCAACAAAATTATTATTGACAAAATTATTATTGACAATGTTAGCTCATTTAAAATGAAGTTTGATCCATCCATCCCATCATCAAGCACAATTTCTTATTGTTTTATTTTAACTGTTTTTAAAGATTGGACAGAAGATACATATTTTTTATTTAAAATTAAAGTGATCTTTTAATTGAAACATACTAAGATTATGTTAATATTGGAAAGCTAGAAATTGCTTTCATTGGAACTTAAAGATGCTTCATCTCAATTAATTCTTTTCAAGGTCTTTCCATAGAACTGTCAGCTTTGTTCCCTCCTCCTTCCCCCTCCTGCTCTAAATGACATTTTTGTACTACTTAGACATCTTTCAATGAGTCTCCTCACCAACAAGGAACTACTAAACAGTGAGTCATACAAAACCAATCGCTCACTCTAGTACTTGGTCTACAAATGCTCTGTCTAGGCATTTTCATGTTTACTTGTTAGGAACTCTAAAACATTTCGCATTAAATCCCTTATTCTCCATTTCACCCATTTTTGGTGTATCTGAATAAGCAGAAGCAGTTTCTGGTTTAAAGATCTGAGGCAGTTCAAAAGTCAGAACATCCCTGTCTGGATACAATTTTTTTTTAAATTTTTTGTTGGATTTCCTGTAAAAGTTTAAAGAAAATGTTTGCCACTCATGATATACTCATGTGTAGAATGGAAAATGAATAGATCAAACTCCTTTTTCATTAAAGAAGAAAAAAAATGAGGAGAGATGAAGCCTCTCTACTGAGGCAATATGGGCGCACAGGTTTTTTTCCTGCCTTAAAAACTGTTCTGAAGATTCCTGATTCCTGAAGCAGATGAGATAGCATTACACAATTCCAAGAAACTGGCAAAAATATTCATGCATTTGATTACATCCTATCTCTCCCTTCAAAATGGTGGTCAGGGCAGCTAGCATGTCCTTGACCTGCCTTTGACCAATCAAAAGCCAACAAATCCTACTTAAGCTAAAACTTTGGGTGTTTGCTGACATTATGCAAGAAGTTTGAATAGCCCTTTCAATTTCTAGTTACCCTGGAGATGTAAGTGAAGAGAAGGTTGCCACATTTGCAGCATAATATATCCAAAATGATCATGATGTCAGCCAAATTGGAGGTGATCCCATAGCTAATGGCTGGAAACTCCTAGAACTGCAATCTCAATTAATATATCGGTTGCTAGACTATGGAAAACCATAATGTACCAAATTTTAAAGATTGGCATAAAGACCAAGTGATTCAAAAGTTGTATTTGATTAATTAATGAAAAATAATTGCTAAAGTAAAAACCATATCAAGTCAAGTATATTTATTTTTCTGTTCCCCAGTGCCAAAATCAATCTACACTGTTTCTGTTGTTAATCTCTGTGTTCTCCAATTGTAATGAAAGTGAAATCCAAGTATAGCAGCATATAAAAGGTTATAGATTCATATCCTTTTCTCTATACAGATTCCACTCCAAACCCTTAAAAAGTTGCCAAAAATCAAAATAAACAATATTGAGCTAGACGTGATAGTGATCTGATTCTGTGTAATACAGCTTTCCATATTTCTGTTCTAGAACATAGGCCCCTCTCTGATGTTTAGAAATTTAGGAAACCAATAGAAGGAGTAAAAAATTAATGAATATCTAACACATACTTAAAACCATCTCAGTTGAAGCCTGGAGTCTTCAAGTCCATAATCCTTTGATCCTACATTCATTTGGTCTTGCATAATCTCCCTAAACCCAAATGCTGCTATCATCAGTCACAAAGGAATACCTTTGAGTCAAAAAAGAGGGTCTTGGATTATACATTTGGCATTTCTGTTTTTAGTAACAGTCAAAACTTATATCCTTTCATGAGGAAAGAATCCTTGGAGGCTAGTAGCTTGAATTAGTTCCAGATAAAGTAATATGTCAGAAGATATGAAGTTCTTCTATGGGTTTGATTTCATAGATCTTTGCTGAATCCCTGAGCACATTCTTTCAGTGTACACAATAGTTCATCTGGGAGTTAAGGAGAAGAAGATCAGTTCCAGGGACCAAACTCATAACTGAACTTGTGGGAATTTAGTCCATATACACTTATATTGATATAACCAATAATGTGAGAGATATCTAATACTTTTTTCAGCTGGGTAATTCAATATCTATAAGGACAAATGCTTAATATAGGCAATAAAAACTTACTGCATTCAGTGCTTCTGAGAGTATTATATGCTTGAATAGTGAGGCAGGGTATAGTTGACTAAAGAAGGAGGACTAGAAGGGTAAAGAATTAAAAAAGTGGGATACTTACGAGGTCTAATGGTTGCAGAAGAAACTCATTCATTAATTCATTCATTCAGTTTATATGATTGCACATTTCAACATGTGACTCTGAGTGGCAAACAGTCTTTAAAACAAATTAGGAATAACTCCAATCACAGAAACAAAAATTAAAATATACAGCAGTTATAATGGTATGTGGAAAAAACCTTGGGAGACAAGGCAAAGAGATGCTGCCTAGGGAATGGTTATATAAGAAACAAAATCATCTGCAACTGCATAGTAGATGGGACAAAAGGCTTAGAAAACCACTACTTTGTGAGCTGCTTTGGTTGTGTTGTAATCTACTGGGTCGTTTGTTGTGTTTTGATCTCTTTTCCATTAATCTCCTATGTTGTAATGGCTTGGGTAATGGGTTGTATGATGACCTTGTGAGT
Source organism: Myanophis thanlyinensis (assembly GCA_017656035.1). Taxonomy (NCBI): domain Eukaryota; kingdom Metazoa; phylum Chordata; class Lepidosauria; order Squamata; family Homalopsidae; genus Myanophis; species Myanophis thanlyinensis. The sequence goes on along the minus strand of JAEANM010029261.1, from coordinate 236 downwards.
TTTATTGCTGTGGCATCCTGGATCTTATGCTGTGATTTCCTGGATCATTTGCTGTGTTGCAAATTCTTGAGTTCTTGTGGTGTGATTTCTTGAGTTTTCTGATGTGATGTCCTGAGTGCGTGGTTGTGATGTAGCATTCTGGGTTTTGGTCTGGCTTCAAGTTTGAGGTCTGGGTCTGTGTTCTTGCCGTGTGTCAGCTTGTTTGGCTTTGGGGTTGGGGGGTGCGACAGCTGGTG
>JAEANM010029260.1:0-10215 GCA_017656035.1 Myanophis thanlyinensis | reverse complement strand
CTGCAAACATCATTGTCCATGGGGATTCCTGTCTGACCTCATCTGTCAACTTGTCCATCATCATAGCAAACAAGAAGAGACTCAGCCGATCCTTGGTGTAGCCCCACCTCCGCTTTGAACTCCTGTCTGACCTACAGCACATCTCACTACTGTTGTACTCCTCTCATACATATTCTGAACTACTCTGATGTACTTCTCTGCCACTCCTGACATTCTTATACAGTACCATATCTCCACTCTCGGCACTCTATCATACGCTTTCTCTAAATCTACAAAGACACAATGAAGCTCCTTCTGATCATCTCTATACTTTTCCATTAACATTCTCAAGGCGAAAATTGCATCAGTGGTGCTCTTTCTGGGCATGAAGCCATACTGCTGCTCACAGATGTCTACTTCCTTTCTTAGCCTAGCTTCCACTACTCTTTCCCATAGCTTCATTGTGTGACTCATCAACTTTATACCTCTGTAGTTGCTACAACTCTCACGTCACCCTTGTTCTTAAAGATCAGCATTAGAACACTTCTCCTCCATTCCGCAGACATCTCTCTCTCTAAAATCCTGTTGAACAAACTAGATAGAAACTCCACTGCTGTCTCTCCTACACTTCCACGCCTTTACAGGTATGTCATCCGGATAAACAGCCTTTCCACTCTTCATTCTCCTTAGAGCCTTCCTCACCTCATCCTTTCTAATCTTTGCTACTTCCTGCTTTACAATAGTCACCTCTTCCCATTACACATGGACTACATTCCCACATTACACTATATTTTTGAAAAAGACTCAAGGGCATTCACAGTAACACAAAGTGATAAATTACACAACCTGTGTAATAATCAATAGAAGTTTTATTTTACAACCAACCTGATACCTGGTGTTTCTGCACAATTTAGGTGCCTAGCAGATGAGTAGACAGGTTGTGTAGGAAGATCAGTCACATTCAGAGCACTTGGTTGAATAGATAAGGAGCACACAGCTGAAGGATGAAGCCGGTAAATAATGGTAGGTGAGGTAGATTCTTCAGAATTTTTAGATTCATGCACTTCTAAAAGATCTGGAGTAGTGGGGGAAGCTAGATTCACTTCATGAAAACCTTCTAAAGTGTCATTTGCCATGATAAAAAAAAATCATATGAAGATCTAAAAAAAAGCAAACACCAGAATTATTGGACTGTTACAAATCCCCGAATTACATACAAATAGATGGTGAACTAATCAACTTGTTCAGAAATGCATATTAAACATGTTATGTTGGCAACTTTAAGACAGCAATGTACATGGTGTATATACTACACACATACATATTTGGATTCTAAAATTATATCTCCATATATGGAATAAAGGAGGGTATTTATGACATTTTTCCTTCGGTTTGCCAAGTCACATTCCAAATCATTTCCAAAACTATCAATATTTGAGAATTAGGAAAGCATGGGGATTTATTTGCTCATAAAAATACATTTGAATTAAAACCACACATACTTTATCCTCAATTAAGGTTGGGATCGAAAGCCCCTTCACAATTTGTATCTCTTAAACAAGATCAGTAATGGTTATCCTTTCTTTTACACACTTCCCTCTGTAGTGCTATTTCCCATATTCATACTGGCATTTCAATGTGTTCATAAAGGCATCAAAAAGTTCAGATCAGTTTACTGATACTTAAGTAAGACACATATAATTTTTACATAACATCTATAAAAAGTTAAATAAAAGATAGAATAAACTGAAGAAGGAAAAAATTAAAATTTAACTTGCTTCCTGATTTCTCTGGGAGGATGCAAAGGAGTATATTCATCTTTAGATACTTCAGTTATCTATTTTACACATAGAGTTGCTTTAATAGTGAGATAGGTAGCATATAAATTTAATGAATACTGTATGTATGAAACAGTTGATTCAAATTATATTTTAACCTTTTGTTTTCTAGACACTGTGTACCAGAATCACCTAAATCATCTTTTAAGGTTGTGTCATGAGCAGTGTTGCAAAATGCTTTCCATGGAGACCCGCCCAATCTCAAAGTAACGGCAGTTGGGGACTAACACATCTCAAAGTGTTATGAGATAAACATCTCATTTATCAGAACACAGCCTCCCAAATCTACTATCACGCCAGCTTACTCTGAGATTTCCAGGTAAATGGCATACTTTTGAGCATAATACTGCACTCAATACTGCACTGCCATTTTTATTTTCCAAACTACTAAAGCTGCTGACCCTCGGAATTATACTTTTTAAGTGTTCTTCTTTAGAAAAATGATGTTGCCCAGGAAAGTACTTGTGAACACAATAGTGACATACTAGTTACTCCGTAACCAGTAGTACAGTGTATGTCAATTATGGAATAGAAATAATTATAAGGACAGCCTGATCCCACTTGTTCCTAAATCTGACATTCTTAATTTCACATTTTTCTCCAGTTCTTCAGTCCCACTCAATAGTATAGAATAATTTACAATCCTTCTAACAGCAGGAACAAGTGACTGGACAATTTATTTTAATAAAGTTATTTAAAAAGAGTAGATTTATAATAGGATTAGGCAACACAGTGGAAATCTCCCTTGATACCTATAAAATTCCCTGCTCCAGCTTGATTTTTGCTTTTTTACACTCATGAAATTAAAATGAGTAGCTGGTATTATATTTATTTATGAGAAAAAGCATTGGTCTTACCTGGTACGCTCCTTCTCAGTGAGCTCAGAGAGAATTCAAGGAACAGGTTATCTTGTCTTGTGTAGCTCCATAGACCAAGTCTGCCAATCTTAATTATCCACACCTCCTTTCCTGGTGCTCCCCAGTTTTGACGAGGCTGCAAGATTGACAGGAACACTGTTCTTTAAGCTAGAAGAGATGCTCCGCATCTCAGGCCAGACTGCGTGCAGGGCAGGATTGGATTCTCTCTCAGTGCACTGAGAAGTAGCGTATCAGGTAAGACCAATGCTTTCTCCAGTGCGCTACAGAGAATCCAAGGAATGGGACATACCAAAGCCGGTATCCCCTATGGATGGGTGCAGGTCTGGTCCTGGGACCCCAAACCTACGAGCACCCTTTGTAAAACCCACCTGCTGAAAGCAGCATCAGCTATGCAAAGGAATCCAGTCTATAATGTCGGATGAATGGAGAAGGTGATGGTCAGGTCGCCGCTCTGCAAATCTCCTTGATCAGTGCCACCGTGGTGGCTGCACTTTGGGTCAAATGTGCAGTAATCCGTCTCGGGGGCTGCAAGACCTGTATCTCGTAAGCCTTGGAAATACAGGCCCTTATTTATCTACCAATGGTAGCAGATGATACTTTCTTGCCTAGCTGGAAGGATGGAAAGACACCAGGAAAGACTCAATTTTCCTGAATGTGGCTGTCCTTTTAATATAGATGCGGAAAGCCCTCTGAACATCCAACTTACGCCACCTCCTTTCTAGGTCACAGGTGGGATTTGGACAGAAATCAGGCAATATTAATTCTTGGGATCTATGGAACAGGGAATTAACCTTGGATAGGAAGGGTCCATCCTGAGTACCACCCTGTTAGGATGGAATACACACAAATCCTCTCTAACTGACAGAGCTGCTAACTCGGAAATCCTTCTGGCCGAAGTGATACAATCAGGAAGGATACCTTCATGGACAGAAATTTGAGTCCTGAGAATCTCAATGGCTCAAAGGGCTCCATTGACAGTGCCTGAAGAACCTTGGGCAAGTCCCAAGTGGGATCCCAATGAACCGGTGGAGGATGCAAATTGGCCACCCCTTTGAGAAAACTGTGCACCAATGGATGGTGTGCAAGCGTTTCAAAGAACCCACAGACAGGACCGACAAAAAGGCTGCGACCTGTCGTATCGTGTTGGGAGAGAGACTCTTGTCCATGCTTCTCTGGAGGAACTCCAATATCTGAATCATTGACACCCCTTGGGGACTGATGGAAGCATTAGAACCACCAGGCGCAGAAGGTCTTCCAGGTGGAATCGTATATGCAATTTATGGAGGGCCTCCTAAATGCCTCAATGGTCTGAATCACCTGATTAGAAAGTTTGTCTCTGGCTAGCGCCTGCCTTTCAAGTGCCAGATGGTCAGATGAAACCACTGGTGGTCCAGGTGTACCAGGGCCCCCTGAATGAGGGAGATTCTGTATGAGGGAAGCCTCCACGGTCTGGAGACCGACAGGCTGACTAGGTCGGCAAACCAGACCCTCCGTGGCCAGTGAGGGGCCAACATGAGGACCTCCGCCCTTTCCTCCAGAATCTTCCTGATTATCCTTGGGATGAGGGCCAGTGGAGGAAAGGCATACAGGAGTCCCTTTGGCCAAGGTAGGCGGAGGGCATTGATTCCCTCCGCCCCAGGTGTTGGGAACCTGGTGAAGAATCTGGGTACTTGTCAGTTGGTTCGGGAGGCAAACAAGTCTTTCAACGGAACCCCAAATCTTTCCATCACCTCCTGAAACAACTTTGGATGGAGTTGCCACTGAGTGGTCCACCATTTCCCGGCTGTGCCAGTCTGCCTGAGCGTTGCTGGACCCCAAGATATGTTGTGCCTGTATCAAGAGGTGCTGTTCCGCCCAATGACAGAGGATGCGAGCCTCTGTCATGAATGCCCTGGAGTGGGTTCCCCTCGACGGCTGATGTGCACCTTGGTGGCCACATTGTTCATCAGAACCAGTTCATGCGAATTGGACACAGATCCTTGGAACTTCTCCAAGGTCAAGTGAACAGCTCGGAGTTCCAACCAATTGATGCTGTGTGTTAAATCTGATGGGGACCACTGACCCTGCACCCCCAAGGTCCCGCAGTGGGCTCCCCACCCAAACAAACTGGCATTGGTGGTGACTGTCATTCAATGTGATTCCTTGAACAGGTATCCCTTGTCCTGAGCCTGGGATGTCCACCACCAGAATGACCACCGCACCTCCTCTGGGACTGTCACCTTGATCTCGGAATTGCTGGTGCCTGACCTTTGGAATGGGAGTAGGAACCATTGCAGGTCCCTGGAGTGGAATCTTGCCCAGGGAACTACCCGATTGCAAGAAATCATCTTGCCTAATAGTTGAGAAAGGCAGGCTAGTGTCACCGACCAGGCCACTAGAATTTGGGAGATCAGATCCCTTATGCTGTCCCTGCATTCCTGCGAGAGAGATACCATACACATGAGGGTGTCGATGTAGGCCCCTAGATGTAATAGCCGGTTGGTGGGAACCAGATGGCTCTTGGCTTGATTCACAGAAAAGCTGTGCTGTTGAAGCAGCATTACTGTGAACCTTACATCCTCTGTGGCCTGTTGGTGGGAGGATAACTGAATCAGGATGTCGTCCAGGTAGCACTGGACCCTGATGGGGATGGACCTGAGGCAGGCAAGAACTGCCAGTATCTTTGTAAACACCCTGGGGGCCGATGATAGCCTGAAAGGCAGGGCCCTGTATTGGTAATGACTTCCCGCACAGCAGACCCTCAGGAACCGTTGGTAGTCTGGGTGAATTAGTACGTGGAGGTACACCTCCGTCAGGTCGATTGACGTGAGGAAGTCCCCTTCCCGCACGCTCTCTAGTATAGGCTGAAGAGAGTGCATTTTTAAACAGGTGTATTTTAGGTGAGTGTTTAAACATTTCAGGTCTAAGAGCGCTCTCCAGCCCCAAGGCCTTTGGAATTACAAAGAGGATCGAGTAGAACCCTGAAAATTTTTGAATAGTCTTGATGTCTAATTGGTGTTGTATGGCTGCTGCCATGAACCGCCTTTTTTTCTTTCTTGTTGAGACCGAGCATTGCATGAAGACCCTCGGTGGTTGTGACAGAAATTCTAGAGTCAGACCAAACTTTATCATTCTCCGGACCCACGTGTCTCATGTTGACTCCTCCCACTGATCTGCAAAGAGGCTGAGTCAGCCTCCTATGGGAGGGTCAAGCAGACAGTCACTTAAACTTTCAAAAGGGATGGTTGGTGCTGCCTCGAAAGGATCGTCCAGACTGATATTGCCTGCCCCTGGAACAGTCTTTGCCCTGATGCTGAGTGTAGGGTCTGTGTGGAATTTCTGCTGGACCCCCTTGAGGTCTCCCCAGGGGACGCCTGAAATACAGGTCTGCCTGCACTGTCCCCTCCATGTCATGGCTGGCAACACCTTTCATTTGTCCTTTGTCTCAGACAGCAGCGGTTCCAGGATCTCTCCAAAGAGCTTGTCCCCTTTAAAGGGTCCCGCAGCTAATCTCCATTTGTATTTAGCATTTGCTGCCAGTGTCACAACCACAACATCCTACGGGAATGAAACTGAATAAGCTATGGCTCTGGAAGCGAACTTTGCTGAAGACAGTGTGGCATCCATGAGAACTCGACAGCTGCTATTAGTTTGTTGATCTCCTGCAGGGCCACTACATCCCTCGCTAGTAGCCTAGCTCTTAATTGACGGAGCCACAGCAGGGAAGTTCTGTTAAAAAAGGAGGCTGTTCTGGCTGCCTTAACCAACTAGGCAGCTATCTGGTGAACCTTGCAGAGAGAGAGTTCTGACTGTCTACCCTCTGTCTTGAGAGCCTCATCTACGTTGCCTGAAATAAGGTTCGGAGAGGCCACAATGAGTCCATTCACCTCCAGAGGCTGTAAGGATCGACTGAACTTTGGGACCACACTGTAAAATCGCCTATCATTGTTATTGTGGGGAGGGTATGTTGCAGGTGATGCCCATTGCCTATGGACTACATCCCTAAACATTTGAGGCGCTGCAATCTCTTCTGCCTGTGCGGCCTGGTTGGAGAACACTGTCCTGCGGGTCAGAAACTGATGTCATGACCGCCCCTGCCGGGGGCTCCCCCATGTGGGTGGAAGCCTTAGCCTTGCATAGCAGGGTCTTGAATAAGGCAGACTTAAAAAGGCCTGTGAACAATGGAACTTCAGGTGCTGCCCCTTCATCTTCACAAAGCAGCATCTCCTCCTCCCAAATCAGCTCCCTGGCTCTGCGCAGAGGAAGTGGGGGACTGAGACCCCCGGAGAGACGTGGAGGAGGATAATACTGAAGGAGCTGGGGTTCTTCCTCAAACACTGGTGTTTCCGTTCTGTGATAATGAAGGCCAGTGGCAATGCCTCTAGTAGTCACCTCAGATATCAGCGTCTCCAATTGAGGATAGTATCCTGACAGTCATCTTTGTGAAGCTCTGTCACAGCGGGGCCAAAGGTCCTCTTCCGGGACCTACTTCTCAGCCCCAGGAACCAGTTCAACCTGCTCCTCTGCTAACAACCCCGCTGAGCTGAAGGCAGCCGCCTCCTCACTAATTCCCGGGGGACAGGAACAATCCTGTTCAAATAGGTCCCTAATGTCTTCTTGACTGGTTGCAGGAGCCTGTAGCCCAGGGTCAGCCAAGACAGGATGTGGAAGAGAGACCTTTGCCCTAAGGGCATCCTTATCCTTTGAGGCTTTTGCTAACAGCCTATTTAAGGCCCTCTGACGTCTTTCCGCATCCTTTTGCTCAGCCCTGGAAGGTTTCTTGGCAGCAATGGACTTAGCTTTGATCCTGACAGCTGTCTCAGTTGTTATATGTTTCCACTTAGAAGAAGCCTTCCTAGGACCTTGGGTCCTTGTGGCTCCGTTTAAGCCAAGGTCACTCACATGATCCTTAGTGGCTTCCATCCTTCCTGAATCAGCAGTGGCAAGGCAGGAGTGGGTCCGTCCGGAACTCTGCTGCAGAAACAAAATAGCCACAGTGATGAACAAGAAAGGTCAGTAGTTGGCAATGCTGAACCCTGCGCCCACTTGGGGCCCCAGGCCTAGTGTGGGAAGTCACTTGAGGTTCTGAGACCCTGACCACCTGTCCTGTGAGGGAGGCGACCTTCATCCGGGGGGGGGACTGTCAGCCAAACCACTCGTTATAAATTGAGACAGCTGTGACTGACGGTCAGCTGTAGCCATCCTAGTGCCAGTCCCATTGGCAGTTGAGGCAGAGGGACCGAAGCAGGCCAATAAAGGCAGCTGGGAGTCCCTTGTGCTGGGGCAGTACTGGAACTGCTTCAGGATCCCCTGATCCTTCTGCCTCCAATGGCCTAGACCAAAATGGTGGCACGGGTGTTAGTGATCAGCATTCCTATTGCAGTAGTGTGACCATAGTGCTCCTTAGGCTCCAAGAAACAACCCTGCCAGGAAACTCCACTCCTGCGGCCTGCAAGGTTCCTAGCAAAATTGGAGCCTTTTCCAGGCTCCTTGTCATGTGAGTCACAAGGCTAATGGTCGAGGGCGACCCTGTCCGAGGCCTGTAGCCTGCAAGGTTCTTGGCCCTGTGTCCTGCCAGGCCCAGCCCAGTACAGCGTTTCCGGATCACTGAAGACTATAGGCCACTTGCAATAAAATGAAACCTGCAGTAATCACTAGCCACATGGTCTGCCGGGTGAGCAACAAATGGCGGCCGCTCTATTGCCACGAGGGCTAGATCATGTAAAAGGAGGTTGCACTAGACAGATCCAGCTACCAGCCTGTCCTTTCAGTCAAAAAGGAGGCCTGTTTCCTTGGGTCAACCAAAAGGAGGATGAACCAGCCACCTAGAAGTACTCCTCTCGCGGCTGTAAAATAAAGGCTCCCCCCCCCATAGCGGACTCAGCCATGCCTTCCCCCCCCCCACTTCCCAAGGGCTAAACCCCCTTAGGCTAAACGAGGTCCCCCAACCTCGGCTGCGGGGCCATTGCCTTTCGAATCCTCGGGACAACATGTGCCTCTGGTTACAACCAGGCACCCCGCCCTTGAGGAAAAACTTCGTTCTCAAGGGAAGACAACCGAATAATTCGGAATCTCAGGAGAAGGGGGGGAAATATACTGCCGGTAGCTCAACGTGTCCAGCAGTGCTCTGCTTAGAAAGCTCTTTCCATTTAAAAATAGGCCCACACCTGGCCAGGTGAGTTCCCACCTACTGGTTAGCCCAGCATCATTCAAGCCTTGCTGCCTGAGATGGCTTTAAGTGAGATAGAGAGAATCCAAGGACACAAAAACAAAAGGAAAAAAAACCCTTTACTTCTGCTTGCACAAATCTGGAGCACCCCAAAACACATCTAACTTGAGCTAAGACGGAGTCGGAACTGGGGAGCTCCAGGAAAGGAGATGTGGATAATTAAGGTTGGCAGATTCGGTCTATAGAGCTACATAAGACAAGATAACCTGTTCCTTGGATTCTCTCTAGTATACTGGAGAATGCCTCTGAACCATAAATATGTCTGATAGGCAAAATATTATTGAAAATGCTGCAAAATCATTTTATCACAGCACCTTTGGGTAAAAAGATATTTTTCCAAACACATAAAAATCTTTTTGGAACAGGTAACCCCCCAAACATGGCACGTAGTGAGTCTGCCCATGCTTTTGAAATTTCAAATATGCTCTCATTCCAAAAAGTTTATCAACCCTGATTTGAGAACTAGACAAGCTGAAGCTAGATAAAAGGTAGAAAATGGGACCATACAGCAACCATTGTTATATAGGGTGTAATTTTCAGAAGCCAGTTGCTAAATCCCAGGAACTGTGAAGAATCACCAATCCTCTTCCTTGTTAAGATAAGTTCTTGGAAGATTCCGAGATAGGCTTCAAGCAAACAATTGCAAACTCCATAAGCATCAAGATGAACAGATCTGTAAAAACACAGAATTATGTTAATATTATGTTTTAAATAAAGCCAAAGACATTGCTGTAACATACAGGAAATATAAATTTTCTATTCATGGAAATGTCTCAATTTTTTTGTTTCACACATATTCCTGATTCCTGTAGAGATTTCACAGGAATCAATGTGTATTAGATGAATCTGATTAAAGTACTAGCAGATATTTTCTTCAGCTATTATAAAAAATAACAGCAATAGTCAATATAGTACTTATCTCTACATTTCTTCTTCTGGCTGTTCCCGTTAGGGGTCGCCACAGTGAATCATCTTTTTCCACCTAGCTCTATCCTCGGCATCCTCTACTCTCGCCCTAATTAACTTCATATCCTCCTTTAGAACATCCATATATCTCTTTTTTGGCCTTCCTCTTGACGTCTTGCCTGGCAGCTCCATCTCCAACATCCTTCTAGCAACGTAACCACTCTCCCTCCTCTGTACATGTCCGAACCATCTCAATCTAGCCTCTCTGACCTTGTCCCCAAAGCAGCCAACCTGAGTTGTCCCCTCTGATGTGCTCATTCCTAATCCTATCCATCCTGGTCACTCCTAAAGAGAACCTCAACATTCTCATCTCTGCTACCTCCATCTCTGCCTCTTGTCTTTTCCT
>JAEANM010029259.1:0-10216 GCA_017656035.1 Myanophis thanlyinensis | reverse complement strand
GTTTTTCCAATTCTTAGCAAATACAATTCTTGCTGCTGTCAATATATTAACAATCAAATATTTCAGTTCTTTATTATGTCTCTGGTATAATTCCCAGTAAAAATATTTCAGGTTTAAAGTCTATATGCTGCTTTGTCATTTGATGAACAGAGAAGCTCCATTTATTGATGAACAGAGTTTGTAGTTCTGTTGCATCTGACCACACATAGATGAGAGTGAGGGAGTATTTATACCTTCTCTTGGGCTTTGCATTTGAACTTCCTGTTCCTATTCAAGAACATGTATTATATTGGTTGTTGTCACGCTCCCATAGGGCCATGTACAAATCCTAGGAGTTTGTCTGTGCTACATTTGGTTGAAGTTTGGCTGATGCATTGCAGGAGCTTGTTGGGCAATTCCTATTGCGGCTGAGGTTAGGTTACATTTGTTCAGGGAATTTTTGCCTATGAATAGAGCTACCCAGATCTCAATAAATTCTTTATCTCTTAAGTGCTGTTATTTGCTGAGGCCATCATGAAAGGTGGGGGCTGCTTTCTGTCACCAAGAACATGTGTCTCAATTTCTCATCCATGGAAATATAACATTTTGCCTTTTTAATATTTCTTAAAATATTTCATTCTTCTAGGAGCGGGGTGGTTGGTAACTTTCTAAAATTTCATCTGTTCTTCATTTTCCATAATTCATCTTCACTAGATAACCCTGCCTTGAAGGTTAACGTTTTTCCCCATGCACTCTTATACATATACACATCCTCTTACACTTTTTCTAAGCTTTAAAAACTATCATAATTATTTTCTATTGGAGAGATGCTTTAGTCCCTCTAGCAGTTTGGTTCCTCTTTTCTGCATTTTCTCTAGCTTCATGGTACTGTACTATTTTTCTGAAGCGGAGACTAAGTCTAGCTACTTTTAAAATTTAGCAAAGTGTTTCAAAATAACCGAATTTGAAAACACTGGTATACAAAACTCTGTAACATCACGATACTAACAACTGTCTGTGGAAAGTTCTTCGAACACAAATATCACGAACTTATTGGGGGGGACACAGAGAGAAAGCGCTCTAAAAGACTGGATGGTCTGTTGCAACATCTCGCGAGAGAAGCGTATTGCCATTTTGAAAAATGCCGTCGCGGGATTTTGAGATCTCACGAGAGGATGGCGAACAGAGTGGCCGCCATCTTGTCGACGCGCGGGCGCTTTCGCTCTCGCAAAGCAGCCGTATTTCGTTTCAGTTCCTAGGCTTCCGATAGTGGTATCCGCGGAGAACGTTGAGCCGGTGCCGAAAAACGCACCCTCCGCAAATGGCCGCTCCTGGGTAGATTGGTAAGTAATCTGCTTGCCAGTCTGTATGTATTGCAAAAAGGGAGGACAGGGTTTTTTTTTTAGAAAAATAATTTCTGGAGTCGTGCGGGGGCTGGTCAGACGCCGAGGGTGAGAGAAATGTTGCGGGGGTCCACTGAACAGCATTGCAGATCTGCCACAGACCCCGGTGCTTTTTCCCATCACAAACTCGCCCATCTTCTTTGTGGAATCATATTTTTCCTGTTCCATTTTCCCGGCTTTTGGCTGATGGTGTCATCAGGATGTTGTATCTTTTCCTTTTATTGCGAGGGTGGGGAAATGGTTCTGCTACTGATTTGTATTTTTATTTTTTTGTTGAATCCTGCAAGCTGATGCGTTTATCATCTGGGAGTTTTCATTTGCTTTTTACTTAGTGGGACTGTTCCTATAACTTCCATAGTGGTGGGATCTGGAGATTTGTTTGGTCCGAGCCTTCCTTCCTGCTGACGTGTAAATGCTTCAAAAGCCTGCGGGAGACATTGGAAACTTCTTGCCAGATGTAAATAGCGAAAAAAGCGACTGGTGAATCATATCAACTAATTAATTTTAACTAAGGTTACAATAATAGTTGCGTAAATGAAATTTACTTTCAGTTTTTGCAACACAGTTTGGAGAGCAATAGTCTGGCTCTGTGCAGCCCTTGATCCAGAAGAACGGAACAATTGCTCCATTTTCTGCATTTAATATCGGGGATCTTAGGTCATCTTGGAAGTTGTTTATCCATAGTAATCTTTTAATGTCTACTTGCAGGAGGCAGGAGTCTGGGTGTATATATTCAGTTTATTTTGATCAAACTTGTTACAAACAAGAGTGTTCATGATGTCTAGCTCATTTTATTTTGAATTCTGACTTCTCAAACATTTTGATCAATTATTGCAAATGAGTTTTTGCCTAATGCTGTTTCTAATGTATCCTAGTACAAACTTTTTATTTTGCCAATTGGGTCGTAATTTACTCTGTACATATTAGCTATAGCGAAAGAAAAGTTATTAAGACTATCTCCAATCCTGTATGGAAATGTTGTCTAAACAGTTTATTTCTATTGACTTTTTAAAAAAATGGAACTGAAGGATCTGTTTTCATTGAGTTATTATCTAGAGAAATAAATATGTCAAAAGGGAGGCTTAATGTAATAATGTGTATACATTTTTATAAACATTTGTGCTTAGTTGCCCTGTTTTTGTTCTCTTTTCACTGTTAGATTTCTCCTGGTAGAATGACAGGAAAAAGCCAGACTTTAAGTTTCCAACTCCCAGCTGTTGTACAGCCCACTTCAGTGGATAGCCACGTATATCCATTTGGGAACAATCTGAGTTCTGACAGTGATGTTTTGGAAGATGAAGTTGAGATATATGAACTGCGACCTCGGGGAAAAGAGAAAACTCGGAGAAGCACTTCAAGAGAAAGACTGGATGATATTATATTTATAACTAAAGATATACAAGAAGGAGATACACTAAATGCATTAGCTCTTCAGTATAGTTGTTCAGTAAGTTTATCTTTTTCCAGTTGCGTATAATTGTATCATGTGTTAGAGACATATACATGTAGAATGTTTTTAAATAAATTATGCAACAAATGCAATTTGAAAGGTTACTTAATAGATTGTGGACTGTACAAATATACAGTATATGTTTGCCAACTTGAAGTATAAAGTTTTTCAAAGTTAATTAAAAATTGTGGTAATTGCTAAAATTTCAGTATTTTTCTTCTCTAACAATATTTTATGAAACTGATATAGAAAATTCCAAAAGTTAGAAGATTGTGTAGGATTAGAATTCTTTATTTTTATTCATACAAAGTCAATTTTCCTCCAGCTAGTGGTTATATTTTATTTGTTGGACTTTAATGGGGCTGTGACAGTGATCTGGTGATATCACCTGAGGAGATAAGCAGAATTAAGGAGAGACGAGTACTCCAAATAATTTTATTTAAAAACTAATTAATTTATTTTAAAAACTAAGAGTTCTTTCATTAAGTTTTTAGGATACATAAGGAACTTTTTTAAACAATTAAGAATAAGTATTATACAACAGTATAACTACCTTAAATTAGATGGCTAGTAGACAGCTAGAATAATTTTTAGTCCTGTGCATAATTTTAGACTCGAAGGAAAGTAGAATGCTTTGGAATACATGAAGGTGTCAGAGGTAGCATCTATCTTGTGTATTTAGCTTCAGTGAAATAACTCTGGAAGACAATCGTGAATTTCCAAGAAATGAAATGACTGCATTAAAGAATTGCAAAAAAGAATTTTGTTTTTGTCCTCATGTTGTAAAATATTTCTCTTAATGGTCAATGTGTGTGTGTGTGTGTACATATTCGTACAAATAATATTTCTCTTAGTGGTCATTGTATGTATGTGTGGTATATGTTTATTTGTACAAATAATTAGCAAGAATTTTTCAATATTACAATTTTTCAATCACACAATATTGTGATTTTAATTACAATTAATTGATTTTAAACTGAAAAATGGAGTGTAAGAAATACAGGATCAAATAATTTTACTGCAAACTAGATAAAATGCTTATTTGTACAAAAGGTTAAGGCCGTATTCAAATAGCTTTCTTATATTCAGTAGTTATTTTTGTTTGATGGTAGTATTTAGTAAATGGATTTAGACTGGATGTATATGGAATATTATCTGTGTAGCACTGTGTAACAATGTCTTGAATTGCCAGTTTCAAAGTATGGTTTGCATAACCATGATTAAATTGTAATTTTATTCAGTCATTAATTTTTAAGCAAACTATGGCCTAGCCTTTAACCTTGATTCATAGTTGGTTTCATACTACCATATATGCTGAGCCAGTGGTGAAATGTAGCCTGGTTGCACTGGATCACCCTATCCAGTAGTGACGATTTGAAATTGGTCCTGCTCCTGCCTTTTGCTTTCCCTATAGCAGCTTGGGTTTTTTCCCCCTTACCATAATCAGCTGTTTGGAGCACCTCCAGAGTCGTCCCAGTCATCCCAGCTGCCTCTGGTGAGTGTAAATTAGCTTTAGCTTGGTGCAAAACTGGTTAGATTCCACCCCTGTGCTGAGCCAAAATCAAATGAACAACATACATGTTAACCAGTCTTGAACAAGGCCACATCCTGATTATTTTAGAAGTTTCCCATAGTTGTGAAATACCGGGAATTGGTAATTCATCCCTTCTATCCTCTGGATTTTTTAAAATAAAAAGTTAGCTTCAAAATAGCTGTTAGCTAAGGAGAATCGGTCTTTCAAGTTCTCAAGTCTTTCTTGAGCTCTTATTCGTATAGCACAATGGCTAATTTTCAAATAGCAACATACTTTGTTCTTTGATAAAAGCAAAATAGTACTGTCACTAGAGCTATGACATAACATCTTTCATCAGATAAGAGGTTATTCTCCCTTCATTTGTGTGATTCACTTGGGTTGTCCTTGTTCAATGGTTAAGCCAAACTCAGTGAACCAGCACTTTTGGTCTGTCCAAGAGAATTCATTCTAACAGAATCCCAAAAAATTGTTTTGTAAAATGAGAGCTAGCTATGTGAACACTAATATACAGTTTGACTATTTGACAGGAGTGATTCAATTAACTTTTAAATGAAGCTAATTTATTTTATTATAACATTTCAGGTAGCAGATATCAAACGGGTGAACAATCTTATCACAGATCAGGACTTCTTTGCATTAAGAACTATTAAAATTCCAGTTAAAAAGTTCAGCCTTCTGACGGAGACACACTGTTTTCCAAAAAATAGACAGAATTCAAGATCTGCCGCCTCTTCATATTCCACAGAATTCTCAGATTCATCACTAGCACCTGAGTTCTCATCTACTGAAACAGCTGGTAACTTTTTGAAAGAAGTGGACCGTGATATAGAACAAATAGTGAAGTGTAATGCTACCAAGAGAGAAAATCTTAATGAAGTTGTTTCTGCTTTATCAACCCAACAATTGAACTTTGAACCAGATGGTAAACCTGTCAGACAGAAAGATCCTTATTATGGTGCAGACTGGGGAATTGGATGGTGGACAGCAGTGGTAATAATGGTAGTAGTAGGCATTATAACACCTGTTTTTTATCTTTTATACTATGAAGTTTTGGTCAAAGTGGATGTCAGTCATCATTCTACAGTGGAATATTCATTAGTTGCACCATCTCAGTCAAAGCCATTAGAAAATGAGATAAAGCAGCCTATTTCATGAGGATTAAGTTTTGGTTTTACATGCTAAATTTCTGAGCAATCTTGCCATGTATTCTGCAAAGAAGTATGAACATGATCTGAGTGAAACTGTAAAGTGGCTATCACTGATGGTAATATACTGTTTTTGTGGAAAAGTCAATATATTGAAAAATTAAAAGTTTATCTGGATCTGCTAAAATATATGGATTTAAGCTGCCAACCTGCCATTGAAGTTAATAAGACTGAAACCAATCTAAGTGAAGTCCCTTACAGTAAACTTCATACTTACTTTAAAAATGTTTAGTCTGGCTTTAATGGTATGGAGATTCTATGTATGTCAAGCAATAATACCTTCTATAACAGTATAGTGGAATTAGGAATAGTTTGGTTTACTAGATTTATATGATTCCTTTGTTCTAACTGCAATGAGTTTCAGAGAATGGAAACTTAACAGAAAAAAGGTGAAATAATTCCACATTCTTTGAACTTCTTTGTTCCCCAAGTGCTTGCTGAATTGTATAATGCATATCATCAAATGCAGAAGAGCTGTTTACTGTACACAAGCACTTTGCACAAACTCTTCTCTTATAAATGATTTAGACTTAAAGTGAATGGAGTGCTAGCTACTTGCAAGAAACTGGGAACACTATTATGATAGCAGATTTCTTCCAAGATCATAACAATGACATTGTGGAGATTAAACAATCCATTGCCCCTAATGTATCACATGTACAGTTGAGCTGAATATTGTGCTAAGCCATTAAGTGTTTGGGCTTTCATTTGGTATATTATTTTAACCTAACCATTGGGTTATGTAAAATAACCTTTTTGGCTTGGTCTGCTAGTTAATTTTTTTAAAGTGGAAAACCATTGTTCAGCAGCTATGGTTTAGTGCACTTTATAAAGCTAATTCTGTACATGGATAAGACTTAGAGGATGGCAGCCACCCAAAATGTATAAAAATACATTAATTCCTTCCATTAAATAAATGCAGTATTAGTGACTTATTTCCTTCTTGAATCTTTTAATTTGAACTTTTCAATTGTTTTTGCACCATCCAGGGCCTTCCTGCATTAACTACCTAATCAATATTATTTTGGAAAGCAAGCCTGTTTGTTCCATAGGACATTATTGGAAGTGTACTACAATATATACTTAATAGAGGGAAAAGGTCATTCTTTTCATTTTAGCATATGACTAGTTACAAAGCAAAGAAATACAAGTGAAATATTTCTGAAAATTTCGTTCTATAATCTAATGCATTAGAAGGCCAAATATGGCTGATTGATATAACTAGAAAACAAGGAAAATAATAAGCTGTGCAAAATTATTTTAAAGATCTCTGCCATAAAACATACAGGGTAGCATATTTTTCAACCATCTGCACTTTTTGAAGTACCAGAAGTTGAGTACCTCCAATATGCTACATTTTTTTTCCTTATAACTTGAATTAAGGCATTTGAAAAGAAAATATTAAAGGAAGATACTGTATAAGTATAAGTTAAAAATGGTCTTGGGTTTTATCATAGCTCAGGAGTTGTGCCTTATTTCTACAACTGAAAAATATTAATCTTTAGTGTTTCATGAATAAGTATTATACTTATGGAATGGAAGGTTTCTTCATAAAAATTATGTGAACAAGTCCATTTGGAAACCAAGGATAAGAATGTGTAATCTATAATTCCTTATGCAGTGTTGCTGTATGTTTTTATCTTTCCCAAAGTATATTCATCATGTGAAGGACTGGAAAGATTGAAAAGATAACATGAAGTTAAAGGAAAAACTTTGAGTACTAAATTAAGAAATTCCACTAAAACAAAGCAATTAGTTCAGAATATCAGATTTGTAAGTATACCACATAATGAAGCATATGAAATAGTTTTGTCAATTAGAAAAGAAATTTTTCACAAAATGAGATTTATGTAAGCTTCAGAATTTATCAAAAGGCCTTTGGCCAGAGTATTATTTCAAAAAGAATATAAATAAATACATATATATTTCTAATTCTGTTTAGAGTGATGAATCAATCATAAATTGTAGAAAGCATATATTTAGTAATGAATTTGCGTGTCACATATTTATTCCATAAAGTAAAGAAAGCTTGTGAATGTAAACTAAAAATTTTTATATAAAGAGTTTAAACAATAACCTCTTCTAAAGAAAAAAGAAATGCACTAAAATCAAGTACAGCTCAGATAGAAATATACATAGAAATACTCGTTATCATTTTATCTCACTGAATTATGCAAAGGGAGAGAGAGGTTTATTTTAAATGCCTAGAATTATTAAAAGGGTTACAAAATATTGTGATATAACCTATCATATATCTTTAAGAATATTTTTCTACTTAAAAAATGCATCCTAGGATTTAGTTAAGATGTGCTGATATTCAGAATTGTCATGTCTATTATGCAGTTGTATTGGGGGAAGGGAAATTTTAACCAGTTTCATTTTTTTGGCAAACTATCAAATTTTGTAGCTAAAAGATGAAATGGCTTTTGCTTTTCCACTGCAATGCCATCCATAAAATATGGCAGTGGCATAGCACCTATGGTGCTTCAATGTGGAAGGCTTGTGCCAAATCTAATTACTGTACATAGATAGGGCATAGATAGCCCCACTCAAAATTGCCTGACCACATTGGGCAACCTTTGGCTCTTGAACTAATTTCAACCCTTTATGGAAAATACCACTTTATATCTCCTTTTCCTACTCTAGATTTTCTGATATTTAAATTGAATAAGTCAGGATGAAAGCACATTAACATTAATTGCACTTTCCCAGTGCAATTTAGGCTTGGCTGTATTCCTGCAATCACAATTTAATGCAAGTAGCTTCATAGCAAGGTTGTGGATTCCATGATGCCTTATATCCTCCTCTCCAGCATCCCCTACTGGTACGAAAAGCAAACCCCAGTTGCTTTTCTGAATTTGTGGCACAATTGGGGATTCAAGTGTTAATTTTTATAATTTATTCATTTAGACATATTTTGTTATTTTACGGAGTGCTAATCACACGAAATTATTCCCCAAATCATCCAGATTATCGAAGGAAACTGACAATCTTGTCAGGAAAATAAGAGAGTGGTACATTAAACAAAAGCTTCCGCACAAAATGTGATTAGAAGAGGTGCTTGGAAATACAGAGTAGAAAAGCCTAACCCAGGGATTTCTCTGAATTGTAGCACCGCTAAATTTTTCTTTCAATTCAATTTCTGGTTTTGATCACACAAAGAGCCACGTTATTCTCCTACTCCATATTTGGAGTAATGTGCATGTGCACTTCCATCATGATCTCACCAGCACACAGACACATTTGCTATATAGCAGGATTCCTATCTACTGGATTTATCAATCTTCTGGGAGTTCAATATTCAATTGTAAAGCTAAAAGAAAAAAAAATATTTGTAGTAGGTATCTCAACTCACGTCATATAACTGAAAAATTCTCCATTATACCAATAGACTGAAGAATGTCGGTATGATATCCAAAACAATTCACTATATATTGTACTGGTGGAGATAGAAGTGAATGTCTCATTTCTTTATAGTAAAAGAAAAAGAAAATGCATGCCTTGGGCTCATAATCTCTAGTTTTTAGCTTGGTGCATTAACCTGAGATAATTATCTCTGAAAATTTTGAAAATAAATACTGCTGAATGACATAGTCCATAGATATCCAACAGAAGGCATCATGACCTCACATGCACCATTAAGGCCTTTGAGCAAATGACATTAAATACATAATTTCTGTGATATGATTGACATATTTATGTAATTTGCATGATAAAAGTTACGATGTAAATGGTATTAATTCAAGAGGAGGTTGTAGATGGGTCAAAAATTACCCAACACACTAAAGCTAGGGATGATTTCTTGAGGATCTCCATACAAGCTGATAAAACCAGTGGTTTACTTGATGAATTCACCACTGCTTGTACTCAATCATATTCCTAGAGGCTTTAATAAAAAGGGGGGGGGGCATTGGTTTTATAAACTGATTGCTTATTCAGAACCTATCAGTTTCCTGATGTGAGGAAGGGAACTCAAACTACTGTAAGTCATACAATACGGTGGTTTAAGTAGTTCCATAGGACATGTAATTTGAATCAGATCTGAGCAATTTCACCTGTCAGAAGTTTAGACTAATCCCCATAGGAACCCTACAGATGTTCCTCTGGCTGGTAATGACAGTCATTTAAGAGTACCACTGGATGGCATTCTGTACATACAATAACAATGGGAAAATAAAGTTTTGTCACTCTTATTGCCTTGATGTAGTCCTTAATATGGACTGTAATATATGTTTATTCAGACTCATCTTCATTTTCAACCCTATTGTCCCATCTCCTTGAGCTTTTCTAAAAACTACTAAATCCACTAAGATCCAGATACAGAAAGAGGGTGTATAGAGTCCATCCAATCTAAAGTTATTGTCACCCTCTCATTCAAAAGTGTGAGTAGGGTTTCAGTCAAGCTTGAAGTAAACTTCTGTAAACTCCCTTTGAAAATCAGTTGGTGCTGGGGCAGTTCAGGCAAATGGGGCCTTCCAGTCAATGTTATGGGGAGGGAAAGTGGCCATAGGGACTGTGGGATACCTCAGAGCCTGACTCTCTCCCCACCTCTCCCCACCTTTAGCATCTACAGTGGGGCAAAAAAGTATTTAGTCAGCTACCAATTGTGCAAGTTCTCCCACTTAAAAAGATGAGAGAGGCCTGT
>JAEANM010029258.1:0-10216 GCA_017656035.1 Myanophis thanlyinensis | reverse complement strand
GCCCACCCAGTCACATGACCCCCCAGCCACGCCCACCAAGCCACGCCCACAGAACCGGTAGTAAAAAAAATTGAATTTCACCACTGAATACCCCAATCAATAAATCGCCAAAGAGCCACCAGTAAACAGCCCAAGCAATGAATCTCTAACCGCCCCCACCCACACAGACAGGCAAGACACCAGAAGCTGACAGCAAACAACAATCCTTGTACACTAGCACTGATGATGTTATCTAGGGTAATGAAATGTCTGCAGAAGAAAACAAGCAAGCTCAGAGAGAACACCAAGGACTCCTCAGGTATTTATTTGAAGTAAGTTTGGAATCTTTTAAATTGCATGTTTTGGGACAAGACTTCTGTTTTTGAAGGAAGTTTTCTTTCCTCAGGTAGAATTCTTGATATTGCTTGTTAGATAAGCTAGTGAGCTATTGGATTTGATTATATTTTCTTTAACTTACACTGTATGTTCTAGTTGAGCTTCTGTTTGGGTGGTTTTGAAAAGTTTCCAAGTTTTCTGGTGATCATTAGTCATCTTGACTTTCCTTTTCAATCTCCTTTTCATTCTGGAGTTGTTTAATCCTCTTGACTTCCCTTTCATTTTGTCAAACCATAACTCAGATATTTATTCTTCCCAAGTCAAACAATTTTTTTTGGTAAGTTTCAATTTCTGGAGAATATACACATTTGTCATGATCAAGTTATGTGTTTACCCAGACAATGAGGCTAAGTGAAGTCACTATATCCTGTAACCTTTTTACTTTTATATGACTCCTTAATTTCCTTTCACAGCACAAGATCAGTCCACTCAGCAGTTTGATCAGAAAGATCCTTATTCCTAATTATTCTTAAGAAAATTACTCACCCATTCTGAGTTTTCAGGTTTTATTACATGGCCTTTTTTTGATGTGCAGGATGAACTTTCTATAGTATGCCCGGCCTCATTTTTCTAATCTGAATTTGGTTAGAATTCCACTAGAGTTCTATTATAGCCACTATATATGAATTCTTTTAACACCCAGAATTCCAATTCTCCACTGTAGTTTGGAAGCTTCCAACCTAAGCACAAAAACAGAGAGGAGAATGAAACGGGTGGAAAGAGATAAAGAAAAAGAGCATCACTCTTCAAATGACCTTTTGGTTATTATTGACCTATTGCAGGAATGTGCAACTTCCATCTGCCTAAGAGACATATTGGGATTTGCCTAGTGGCTATATTTCAATATAAGGTAAAGGTTCCCCTCGCACATATGTGCTAGTCATTCCTGACTCTAGATGGTGCTCATCTCTGTTTCTAAGCCGAAGAGCCAGCACTGTCTGATGATGATTCCGTGGTCATGCGGCCAGCCAAAGGTGCACAGAGCGCTGTTACCTTCCCACCAAGGTGGTCCCTATTTTTCTACTTGCATTTTACATGTTTTCAAACTGCTAGATTGGCAGAAGTTGGGGCAGATAACGGAGCTCACTCCATTACATGGTGCTAGGGATTCGAACTGCTGACCTTTTTGATCAACAAGCTCAGTGTCTTAGCCATTAAGCCACCACGTCCCCATATTTCAATATATCAGGTTGCAAAAGGAATTCTGGTGAGCAATGTGTGGCCCCCAAATTGCACATTTTGCACCTTTGATTGATATTCAAAAGTATTTTATTAGCTCCAGCCAACATGGCCACTAACTAGAGAAATTAAAAAAAAATGAAATTGCTCTAAGATGGTATAATGAAACTAATTTGTTTTCGAATACATATGTACACTTTTAATGGAGAAAGAAAAGATAGAAGTTAATTTTCCTCTGGGCTTGAAAAAGTATGTAGCTTCTTCAAAACAATGAAGGAGAGCTGAATGGGACTTTGATTCCTGAAAAAACTTGCAGTTTAATCTGTCTTACAGATAGTCCTTGATTTAAAATCACAATTGGGACCAGAACTTCCATCACTAAGTGTGGTGGTCATTAAATGAACTGTGCTCAATTTTACAAAATTTTCTGCCACATGGTTGGTAAGTGAATCCGGCTTCCTCCATTGGCTTTGCTTTTCAGAAACTTACTGGGAAGTCACAAACAGTGATTATGTGATCTTACAACTGTTGTAAATACATAAATATATACATTTTAATCATGTGACCATGGGGATCTCTGATAACCATAAGTGTGAAGACAATTTGTAAGTTACTTTTTCTGCACTGTTGTGAAGAGTGAAGAACTTTGAAGAGTCACTAAATGAATGGTCATAAATCAAGGACTACTTATACTTAGGTAGGCTTCTTTAAAATGTCAAAACATGACTATGGGGACAATATGCTGACTTGGCTCTATCCAGTTTATTTTCAGAATGGAATGCAATGGAGTATAACATGATATAAATCATCATCATCATTCCTGGATGGTCAAATGCAAATTCACATGGAACTGACAGCAGCAAATTGGTGGGTTTTAACCCTTAGGAACGTTCCATTTCAAGTAGTACAGAATTAAACATGAAAAGTAGGATCACAAAGTGATATGAAAGTTGCAAGTTTAAAATTTCACTGAAAATGAGGGAAGCCAGTATTGTCACACAACAGTTTATTTCAGGGCAAGAAGAAAAGGCTGTGTTCCCTCCTCATTTTGTTAATTACTTTGAGTCTTTCTTAAAAGATTCTTCTAATAAAGCAAAGCATTGAAAAGAGGCCAGTGGTTATGGGATTTTCCTGTCACTTTTTCAAACAAAAATAAAGTGTCCATTATAAGCAAAGCTTCCTCGGTCTACATAGTCAGATTGGTAACCCACTTTTGCTTTACTTCCCACATCTGACTCAGATCAAATTAAATTCAAGCAGAGTAGACGGACACTCATATTCATACTTATTCTGTGGCATAAATAATAATTCGCAGACAACTGAAAGTATCAAATATCTCCTTGTACGTATGTTTAAAATATTTATTTCACGTGTGTTGCAGATGAAATCTAGGAGTTAGTTCTTGACATGTGCATCTCAATTTTTTCACCTCTGGCTTTAATTGAGAGAAATATTGCTGGTAACATTATTTAGCATTGACTAGTAGGAATTCTAGTTCAACATTCTTTATCATGTAACAGTTTCAACAACATTCAAAGTGCCCATAAGGTCCTACTATTGGTCTAACCCAGGGGTTGGCAATCATGGCTCCTTCATGATTTGTGGACTTCAACTCCCAGAATTCCTGAGCCAGCAATGCTGGCTCAGGAATTCTGGGAGTTGAAGTTCATAAGTCATGAAGGAGCCATAATTGCCCACCCCTGGTCTAACCTACACAAAGGTGGTGTGAAAGATGTTGGAGATCAGAACTGCAAATCCCGGGATTCCCAGTGATAAAGAATTGTCAGCCTCTAATTTCTTCTTCAGCAACGCTTATCTTTATCGGCTGCCATAGTAACGGGGGGAGGGGGAGCTGGGTGATATGGGGGGGGAAGAGTGCTGGTGTGAGAGGCCCTTGCATTTTTAAGCAGGATGTTTACACGTGCTCAAGGTCAAGCATCCCGGAGAAGTAACGGTCACCAACAGCTGCAGATGCCTGCCTCATGACCTATTGAGAACTTCGGATTGGATGGACTTCGTCAAACTATGGGGGGGAGGGTTTTGGGTATTCTTTGATATGTCTAAATTCGCGCGTTTTTACTCAGATCTTGCTTTCGTTTTCTCTGCATTTCGCTGCCAGCTTGTATTAATATTGAGAGAACATTTCAAGGAATATACAAGGAGATAAAAAATATTTCCAACAAAACCGCTTATTTGGGTATTCTGTATATTTATTACGCTTTTGTATTAATGCTGATGAATCAGTTCTTTGTGTGCAGTTCTGTGTATATTTCTTTTGTACATGGTATTTCAAGTGATTTGTTATAATTTGGATATTTTTTTAAATATATATATATAATTCAAGCTGAGTTTTGTGCATTTTTTCAGACTGTTATAAGATAGCAATTTTGCTTTTTTTTTTTTAACAAAACAATTTATCAAGAGATTTTGGTTTGTTTTGCAGTTTAATTTTCCTTCAGAAAGGGCATTATCTTTTTTTGAAACAAAGGTTTGAGGTTGAAATACCCCTTTTCAATTGTTCCAGTGGTTTTATTTTTGTGACTTTTTATATAGATAGTGAAGATATATATCAACCAATGGGAGAACTTGATGGACCTTCTCTGGGATTGAGAAGCAAATCTGTGCTGGTTCTGGTTAGGACTTGGGTGGGATTGCATTAGGTAATTTCAGGATGGCAATTTAAACTGGAAAGTCAAAAACTATTCCAGAAGTAGCAAATAAAAAAAACACTCTGATATTACCAAGAAAACTGCACAGTTTCATCCATATAGTAAAAACATTTTCCCCCTTGCTTGAAGGCTCTTTACTTTAATGGACATACAAGAGATACACAATGTTTTTACTTTCCGTATCCATGTTATTCACATGGAAAGAGTGCGTGTGAGTGAGTGCATTGTGTGAAAAAAATTATTTCATCCAAACAAATATGTAATTCTCATAGGAACCAATTCTCTATGGAAGTGGTGACCTTACCTTCACTGTAACTAAGGCTCAGCCAAATTGGTCACCAGATTATTGGGGTGGGGGAGAGAATCACAAACTCTCTTTAGAAGCCTCAAGGTCCATAAGTCATTTGGGATGGGCCAATCTAATAAACTAAATCTCCCCATGGGGACGAGTGACTCCAGCAAGCTAAAAAGCAATCAGAGAATGTTGCATAGCCAATGACAGAAGTTCTGTCTAGAAATGTCAAGTTGTTTTTATAAAGTACCTGGCAGTTGTGAAGTCTATTTTTTTCTGGAACAGAGATATTTTATTGTTACAGTAAAATGAAAGGCAAAGGGCAAGAACAGTTAATGAAAATTTATCCCAGAAAAAAAAGGGAGGGAGAAGATGACATAGCAACAAGTCAAGAAGAGCTCCAGTGATTTTGCTGACAAGGTGGAGAGGGATGGGGGGGAGGGGCAGACAGAAAGAGAGAATAATAATTTAGAGAACTAGTAGAGATAGAACAGGTCCTCCTAAAACAGCTGAGGCTTCTAGTCACAATAAAAAAAGATTTTAACACACTTAACACTATGAACATAATTATAATCTTATTTACTGGAATGTACCCTGTACAACATTGTTATTTCTGAATAAACATGCATATTGCAGAGAATATTTATGGATCTACAAACTGTTGATTTTGACCACCTGATCTGCACCAGGCACGCCAGACTACCACAAACATCTGGCATTCTCTTTTTAGGCTCAAATAGTTTTCTTCTACCTAGTTCATTTTGCCAAGCATTAGCTCACATCAAATGTCCAACGCATCCAAGGTTCTACTAGCTGATCAATGCGTCAAGTGTACAGTCAGTTTCATGTGGTCCAGGTTTGATTGATTCTTGCAGCTGATGAAACACTGTAGAAACCATCTCCAAATAATTTGATGTCTTATGCTTTCTCAGTGTTCTGCTATAATAGTGACTCATTACCACTGGCACAATTACTGTTTTGTTATGATACAAAGAGCTTCACCTTCTGCTTCATGATGTTAGAGAACAACAAAACCTGGAAGGGTGATGTAGGCACAAAGTAAGATAATACAATTTGGTTCCCTTATGGCAGGTGGAAATGGTAAACACATTCGGTTACAGGAATCAACCTGACTAGATAGCACCTAATGAAGTAACCTAGACCAGGGGTGGGCAATTACGGCTCCTTCATGACTTGTGGACTTCAACTCCCAGAATTCCTGAGCCAACATGGCTGGCTCAGGAATTCTGGGAGTTGAAGTCTATGAGTCATGAAGGAGCTGTAATTGCCCACCCCTGACCTAGACACTTAAATAGTTTTCACTATTTTCAAATCAAGATGGTTTGAAATGTAAGAGTTAAATGATCAACTAATAGCATTTGTTGATTTATAAACAGTTCCACACTGACTTTCTTGTATTGCTTTCAAGCTTTAAAAAATTGTCAGGTAATCCATTTGTGAATTAGCTACTTCACAACAATGTCATTCTTACTACACTTTTTTTTTTTAAGTTGTTACAAAGCACTGATCAGAACTGGTAGGGACTCTGGCAAAAACATTGTTTTACCACCAAATATTGAAATAGTTTGCCCCAAGAAATTATTCTGAAGCAAGTTATTGTTAATTCTTAAGAAAAAAAATCCTACATAGTCTTTTCTACTTGCCTAAGAGAAAATCTGTTCTTGCATAGAGAGGCACAGTACATTAAAATATTTACAAGGAATTAGCATAAGGATATGAAATGTTGGAGTGCTGGTTTCCAAAATTCATGCTTTGAAAAAAAAAAAGATGAAAGTTAAGAATTAGAACTTTCTTGCCACAGAATTATGATCTGTAACTGAAAATGCAGTTTATTATGTTTGATAAAGGCATGCTGTTCTTGGTACTTGTTGAGGAGATATGATTCATACTTCAAACGGACAAAAGAGGTTTGTGAGACTAAAGGAAGCGTAGCTTTTAGAAAGCAAACATCTCCATATTTATTCCACTAAATTCAGTAAGGCTTGCTTTGGAAGAAACATGAATAGGATGTCAAAAGTACCAAGTCAAAAGAACTTTACTCTGGAAGAAGTTCTATTAGCTGCAGTTAATCTCCCTCTTGTAAACTCCTCTGGATTTCAGCCATATTTTCTTGATGCATAAAACTCAAATCCCTTTTATTAATCATATTGGCATTTAACTTTATACAGTCTGAGACTATTATTCCAGATGGGCAGTGATGGAATTCATTTTTTTTACTACCGGTTCTGTGGGTGTGGCTTGGTGGGCGTGGCATGGTGGGCGTCATGTGACTGGGTGGGCAGTTTCTGTAAGCAGGGCAATACAGATTAGGCTAGAAACAACACCAGAATGTTTTTTTTTCCTGCCTTCCTTACAGGATTAACCCTGTAAAGTGGAAAAAAACCAAAAGATTTCTCCAAACTGCTTAGAAATTTTACTAGTGAACCTGCTAGAACCTGCTGAATTTCACCTCTACAGTTGGGGAATGTGGATTTATTTTAATGCCAGACAAACTCTTCTCACCTTACAGCTACTCTCACTGAGGCAGGACAGACATATATAATCCCAGTAAAGTTGACACTCAAACTAGCATAGTGTATTAGAACAGTAATCAAGAGCACTTGAACAGTTAACATCAAAAGTGATTTTTTTTTTCAGTGAGACCAGTCTTTCAGGGCAAACTGATCTTCCCAAATATGGGATGGAGCATACTGCTTCCACTTTCGTCTTTCAGCCCCAATCCAGGAGCCTTCACAGGTAGTCGCTTCCACAACAAACTATTCTGCGTTAAATTTAAATTTACTGACAAAGAAATAAAGAGAGACCAGCATAGGTATTTCAAGCTGTCCAGCTCTCATCAGGTATGGCTAGCTGATGAGAGTTAAACCACTTGAAATAGATATACTTTGTTCTTTGTCGGTAAATTTAAATTTAACAGTTAACATCAGAAGTTTTGATGAAATGTCAAGTTACAAAGTACCTGAAAATTGTGAGGTCTGTTTGTTTGTTTTTCTAGAAAATAAATGTTTTAGTATTATAATAGAATAAAAAACAAATGGCAAGGCCAATTAATGAAAATTTGTCCCAGGAAAAAAGGAGGTCAGGAGATGTAGTAACTAAGCCAGGAGAAGTTCTACAATAATTTTGTAGAATGTAGTAACTAAGCCAGGAGAAGTTCTACAATAATAATCAATGGAGAAATGGTCGGACCAGTTCTACCAAACTGGTATCGGCATTGAAGTTTGACCCTGCCGACCTGGCCCTGCCCTTTCCTGTCCAATATCAGCTTCTTCTTTTTCTTTTTCACTCACCTGAATCATACAGAGCAGCTGCTTTCTGTGTCTCCGCAGCATTCCTAATCACCCGGGCTGCCTCCGGTACAGAAAAGCAAGCATTTTAGGAGTCACACGGATGTGCAGTTGGTGTGCACACAAAGCGCATGCGCACTGAACTGGTAGAAAAACCAGTTGGATTCCACCACTGGGGGAAATGTGTGCAAAGTCATGATAAGTATAGAAAAGGAGCATGTTCTGCACTGGGATGCTGAAATTCTACTTTCATCATTTTGATCTCCTCTCCCTTGGTCTGGGTACGATGCTACTGGTTAAATGGTGCTAGATTGGCGTTCTTCCATCGAATTGTTCTTTTTCAGCCAGTGAAGACAAAATAGTTCAGTGAATACTGTGTAAAGTGAATAATGCTTAAAGTGTCTCCCAAGCTTACCAGAGAATTGGGCAGAAAACATGGTATAAAGAGAATTCAAAAGTCAACCAAAGTTCCTTTCCCAACCTCTTTCTTTCCTAGATCTTTCTAAAGAAATGTGTTGTTGAACAATAAATTTGGGATCTTGTGCATGCAAGATATGTGGCATGGTATTTTCTTACTAAGTTCTTATAAAGTAGTAAAAACATAGATCTCTACATGAAAATCTTAGTCATGTTAAGAGTTCTGGGGGCTTTAAATCTAGTATATTTGCAGGGTACCAGGCTGAAAAAAGATGCTATATAAGGGCAAAGAGTTATCTGCAAAGATGTTAAGCATCCCAAGCACAGCAGCGAAACACTAAATTGTTGGGTTTTACATAAGATCAAAACTTGCACATCTAGGGCTACTTTAAAAATTCAAACTCCTCCTCCTCCCCTACCAGTTTCTTTCATTTTCTTCCTTCCTCAATATTTATACTGTCATTTTAAAACAAAACCAGAAATACTGTTGGGAAGACAATGGGAGATTGGATCACTTGACTTTCCTGATTCTTAAAAAGAGTCACATCTGTGATAGCAATTCCTTTGAACATAACCATTTCCTTGTTCTTTGTGTCTAATATCTTTTCAGTCACATTATTTTTCTCTAGGGTACCACTCAAGTGTCATTTCATAATTCAGACTCAATGTCAGTAGGTATTGATAGGTTGCCCAGTATAATGTAATAGAAGTGGATCTTTTAATATAAATTCTAAGAGAGTTTACTGCTGCATGACATTGCGTATGATTTTTTTTTTATCCAGACATTTAAGTGCCCAACCAATATAATTTATATCCAAACCTGTCTTTTATATTGCAAAATATGCTTAATGCTTATCGTTGCACTGGTATGAGCTATCTATTTTGCATTTTGCAATTATTTTCAGACCCCTGAAGTTTGAACTGCTGAGTCACTGTAAAAGAAATAGTATCAGTTCCATTAAGATTTTAGTATTAAGCCTTGAAATTGGTATTTTTAAAAATGTATTTCTTAAAGCTACTTTAAAAAACTCATCCATTTAAGAAACATGAATTCCACTTTTGCACCAAATCCAAATGTGTATATCTGTATATATTTTATTTATATGTTATTAATGGAATTATACCCTTTGGTATATAGATATATCAAAAATATTTAGAGAGGTTTCTTCAAATATTGATAGATGGGAGTCACTATTCCTTATCCTTTAGGAAAAGGTGAATACTCTCAATATTATTCTCAGATTAATTTGCAGTAATAAAGAAAGAAATTCCAGCTTATAAATCTGGAAAATATTTTCATTAAATAAAATCCTTGTTTGAAATATTTCCATGGGGCTCCAGCAATATCTTTATAGAAAATGCAATTACCAATTATGAAGGAAGATTCATTTTTCCAAATCTGGAAATTATTGTTAATTTTTCAGTTTGGGCAAACTTGGAATATACAAAATATACCAATTTTGGTAGGGTGGATAATATTAGGGTCTAACTAAACTAAAACTTTGGTATCTTTGTCAACTATTATATCAATAAGAAAGTTATAGGGAAGAGTGCAAATAAGAATAGGAGAGGAAGAAGTTTTGACCTGTTTTCCAATGCCAAATTGTTGTTATGGGGAAATCCAACATTAAAATTGAGAGAAAAATTATGATTTGGAAATATTGAATGGAAGCAGAAGTATTGAGTTTGGACCAGCTGAAAGATGATGAAGCTGAATTTTTAGCATACTTTGTCTTAAGAGATAAATATTATCTATTAGATATAACCCAATGGCAATATTTACAGTTACAATATTTGTTAATAATATTATTTGGCCAAGCAGCATTTTCAGCTCTTTTTATGTATTTATTTATTATGTTTTATCAATAGGAATAAAATACAAAACAGAAACAAAAAAAAAAAAAAGAGGCCTAGAGAGACGTTGGAGGACTACCCATTCTGAGTCTGACCGAACACTATTACAAGCCCATGTTAGG
>JAEANM010029257.1:0-10216 GCA_017656035.1 Myanophis thanlyinensis | reverse complement strand
TCTAATTACACATTTTAAAAATACTATACTTCAAAAACAATTAAAAATTATGTATTTAACTATATTGTTCCCCTGACCTTCTTTGTCTCATTATTTCTAATCGTTTATCTGCACCTCTGCCAATTTCTCTCACTGGAAAAGTTTCTTACTAGCCATCATCTCTCCTTTTCTTTAGGGTCCTGATTATTCTTTTCTTGGCTTGACTTCCCCTTGCATATTCCCTCTTTAACTTTCTGGCTCTGTTTTTATGTAACTTATCTACTTTAAACTTTCCTCTCTTCCTTCTCCTTTCCCTGTATTTTAATTTCTAGATATCTACTCTTTTTCTTATCTTTTTCCCTCGTGAGGCTGTCTGAGTTTCTATTCCCTCCCTAGCTTTTTCCAACTACTATTTCTTTGTATGATTTCCTCCCTCTTTTCCCTTTTTGGTATTGTGCCCCTTGTATTTTTTTTTTTTGTATTCTTTTTTTAATCCCTCCCTCTACTTTTAAAACCATGCTTTTATTCAATTCCACCTCTTCTGAGATATTTTCTTCTTCCCTTGAAGTATTTTTTCCATTTTTTGATCCACACTCTCCATTTTAATCTTTAAATCTTTGCATTCTGTTTTCATCATAGTCCATGTTTTCCATAGTGAGAACACCAGCTCCTTGGAGCTATCCATTTCTTCCTGGTGGAACATTGTAAACTCTTTCTTATGTCTTTATTTCTTTATAGTCCATAATAAATCCAGTATCCAGTTTTAAAGGCACAGTTCTCCTATTTTTGAATTGTGCTTCTTAATTCTTCCATCCAGTTAAACAAAAACCAAACAAATAGATATTTCTTTCTCCTTCTCCTGCTGTATATATAGTCCTGTTAAAGTCCTGTTCTTTCTTCCATTTTATTTAAATGGAATGTGTACCTCCAGTCCATAGATGGTGCTGCAGGCTCAAATTTACAGTCGCAGTCTGGCTTAAAAAAACCTGCCTTTGTTTGTTGCAAAATAAATTCTTTAAAATCCATCGTTCTAACATCCACCAATATCCATTCACCACCAGAGAATCTTTCAGGTTAAAAACAAAAACCAAATTTTCTATCTTTTATTTGTATATCCTTTGATGCTCTATCTTTTAGTTTCCTTTTCCATTCAGCTTCTGCTTTACTTTTCAGCTTCTTTTTTTTCCCCTCGTTCTTTTTGCTGCTAAATCTCTCACAAGTAGCTTTGGGAGTTTTCTTTTAAGAATAGTATTTCGGGGTGAAATTCAGCAAAAAAGATTTTAGCTCTCACCCAGTTCCACACTGCTCACTGCCTTTGCCTCTCCTGCACCAGTCTCTGGATTTCAACAGAGACTGGCTCGGTAATTGTCTCCGCTTTCATGGCAGCCATTTCTGACTGGCTCTTCACCTCGCTGTGGCTGAGGAGGCTTTCAGCCCAGGATCCTCTGGGGGAATTGCTATTTCCCCCTGACCACTCTGGGCACCCCTCATAGCTTTGCTGCTCCTCCAAAGTGGCTTCAGGCTCCTTACGGAGCCCACAAGCAGGGAGAGACCAGTGCGAAAACAGAGCAGCCTGTTTTCGCATCTGGTTTTCAACAGAGACTGGAACCGGAAACCCATTTGGTATTCTGGATAATATTTTTTCCACAACCTTCCCTACAAATCAGTGTATCAGGTATGCCTTAATTATTGACATCTTCTTCAGTGCTACAGCCTTTGTTCTTGTTTGACCCAGTATAAAAATTAGACTTTTCCTAATGTAAGTTCTGTTATCATGCTAAAACTGAATTAAGACATAGAAAGAAATTGGTTTAATATTGTTTCCACAAAGGAAGAACAGATGAAGAACTCTTATTTCTTATATAAACCTTCAAGTTGGGTCAGAAATGGCATCCTGAAAAAGGATGAAAATAATTACACACTCATGGATACCTTTATGTTTTATGTTATCTTTCTTAGAACATGCCCTGTTCTGTTCTTAGGATGTATGAATGGATCTATTGGGTGAATAAAATTTTGTACTAAACAGCATTTCCAAATGAGAGAACTAGCTTAGAAAATTATTTATGATCCATTTTCCAAAATGTATCACACATTGCTTAAGTAGTATTGTGCTACTATTGTCTATCACTAACTTATTTAAGTCCAATTTAATAGAGATTTTAGGAGGTATAAAAAGATAATACATGCCCCATTATGCTAAAATAACTAGACAAATTCAACATAATTACTTGGGCAAGAAGATTGGAACCATTTCATTTATAACAGTTTTTCTTAGATAAATATAAGCTATTTCAGATAAAAAGACCCTTAGAATAGTTCACATAAAATTTAATAAGAACTTTGTACATTAGGGAACAACAGATCACTATTAGTTGCATTTTCTCCTTTTATCTTATAGGAGATAATATCTCTAAAATGAAGTACAGAGCTCTTAAATGAAGCACATTTGTCTTTAGAGGGACTACATCTGAAGACTGTCCTACAAGAGATATAGGATGACATGATTATGGAATACAGTCATTTAGCCAATCTAAAAAGATTGTTATCAAGAGATCTATGGTTTAGTGACCTCGTTCTCCTTTTGGTTTCCATGTTTCCTTTTTGTGGTCCAGTGAATGTCAGAAAAAATAGCTAAAGAATACACACAGAAACACATAAAATATTATATATAATAGAATCTATTCCTAAAAATGGAATGACTGCTAAGTTCTTTGCTGAAAAGTTACTTCATTTTAAGTGTGTGCTATTTTTTCCACAATTCCTTTATTCTATAACTTGTACCTTTCAATTATCAGAAAATAGATGGACTATCTGCTAAAAGAATTAACATTTCAGCGAGAGAAGGAATGAAGATTATTCACCCTTTGATTTACATTTCAATTATGCTCCCTTGTGATTGAAGCATTACTATTTCTCCAAGATGATATCACATGGAGAAAAAAATGTAATTAAGATATTTATGTTTTTTTTAATGAATAACTAGTTTTAGGATATCTTGGAATATAATTCATAAGGAGCAGCAGCAAAAAACGTACGTTTATTTTTGCTCAAAGAATGTCATCACCAGCTGTTTGCTCACCTGCCACTGTTTGCATTATTCTTGAGTCTTGTCGCTGATTAGAACTCCAGATGGGTTTTCTGACATAGAAGCTAGATTTTCATTAAACAACTACTGTACTTAGAGCCCTATAAAATTCTACATATTCAATGGATTTATGGAAGGTTTCTTTGACCCTCTGCATCATAGCCCTGTTTGATTCTAGACCAAGGGTGTCAAACTCATGACGACATGTGGTTGTCATGTGACATATCACAACTTTTTTCCCTTTGCTAAATTGGAGGTAGACATGGCCAGCATGTGGCCAGCAGGCTGCAAGTTTGACACCCCTGTTCTAGACCATTGCTTAACAAGTCAGTTTATATTACCTTCTACAGGAATGCTTTCTCATGAAGACTAAGCCATGTTACAATCATTAGGACTGAATATAATTCTTAAAGAATCATCACCTAATTAATTTATAAAGCCTTAAACAGTAGCTCATGAGATAATAGATAGGAGTAGACTGGGTGAGACTATTAACATTTTTCAAAATAGCAAATCACTCTTTTATTTAAAAAAGCTGCTATTTGATCTGTCAAAGGAAAATCAAGGATTAAATATGTATTGACAGCCCTAAAACTCTATCCTAAATTCTCAGTGCATCTGTTTTCTGAAAGTTAATTGATTTGAAATTAAGTGAATTAAAATCTCTTTAGATCATGAAAGGTAGAACTTGCACCAAAAGTATCATAATCCAAAACTGAGAAACATGTGACACAAAGGAAACCCTAAAAAACACACTGGCTAAAGTAGGTAATGTGGCTTAAAACACAAACCAACAAATAAACACAGTTCCAACAATTGGAATTCAGGAATGAGTAACCAAAGGCAAATGCAAGACAATACATGTAATTCAGGATTGAACTGTGGAGTCCTTGGGATCTTTGAACTTGGTTGTTCGCTTGCAGATGTTTTATCCAATTAAATAACAAAATCAGATCTAGTGAACCTTTCTTCCACAAGATGTAGAATATATTTATAATTTCTTTCTTCATGCTGTATTGCATGTGTTTATGTATTAGTGTGCCCTGGGAAAGATGGGGTAAACTGTGTACATTGCTTTGGGTCACATGACCCACAGGGTGGAAGCTTAGGATAGAAAGTAATATTTGGAGCTTGACTTGCTTTTCATCAGTATGCCTTGGGAAACATTCTTTTTCTGAACAGCCCCCAGCTGTATCTGCTTCTTTTTGGGATGTTTTTTTTTCCTATTATAGTTTCTTCTGTTGCATCACTTTGCATTCCATCCTGTTCTATTTTCTGAATGTCATTCTCTGACAGACAATAAGTCTCATCATATACTTTCCAACATTGCACTGGATAAACTTTGTTAAATACTCAATTACACATTGGAAGTTTTGATTTTGGTTTTCACTTCTGTATTAATAAAGATCATAGCTCCATATCAGAACATGTTTTTTTTCTACATAACCTGCTGCATAATTAAGTTCAAAGATTTAACAGAAGAACAGAGTTGGAAGTCTTGTAGTCCAATCCCCTGCTCAACAGGAAACTACCATTTTAGACAAATAGTTGTCCAATCTCTTCTTAAAACTCTCCAGTGTTGGAGCACCCACAACTTTTGGAGGCAAGTCATTCCATTGATTAATTGTTCTATCAGGAAATTTCTCCTTAGTTCTAGGTTGCTTCTCTCCTTGATTAGTTTCTATCCATTGCTTCTTGTCCTGCCTTCAAGGTGCTTTGGAGCATTGACCTTCCGAAAGAGGTGGACCCTCTTTTCTTTGAAACCATTTAGAACTGTTTTCCAGTATAAGTCAGGAAAGGGTCTTTGCTCAAGAATATAAGTTGTTAAAAGTTAAGGGAGACAACATTGAAAGGTCAGAAAAATGAGTCCATAGGCAGCAGTTTCATATATTCATAATTTTTGAATTGTAGAGAAAAAAGTAATGAGGTTTGAGTTGCCAGTGTGGGGAGACAACTTTCAAACATTTCACACTTCCATTTCATTACAGTTATTCTTTAAAAAACCCAAATTATTCACTCTTCAATTATTAACACAATTTTATTCGAGAAAATGCCCAGTCAGCTCCAGTTACTGTCTGTCTGAATATTAAACTAATAACTTCTAATGTACTGTAACCACTCTTACCATTTTAAAGTGTAAGTAGCATAGTTCTTGAGTGAATAAGAAATTTGCAGCAAATATTCCTTGATTCCAATTAGGACTAGCAAAGATGTTAGAAATGGTGGGTTCCCAACATCTGTTATATTCCTGCCCTGATTTTCATGAAAATTAAATCAATAGCATCAGTATTTAACTTCTATAGTCAGTTCAACTCTAATTTGAGTCTTCCTGCATGAGAAAGATGTACATCTATAAGTAATTTCCCAATTAACATATAAATTGTAAGTACCTTTCTGCAATACTTCTGTCTGTCTTATTCCCTTGGTGGCATGAAATTGTGCCTTATAGAAATACAAAAAATAAAAGAAAGAACTCCAACCCAAATATATTAGTGTGTATTTTTCTAGAAAAATGAAGGAGAAGGAAAAGAAGCAGAAAAACACAAAATCAAGAATAAAAGTGCTGTGTTTGTACATGCGCAGAACTCTTCCATTACCTAATGCTTTCCCGGCACGGGAAAACCTTTTAATTTGATTGGCTACAGGCTGACAGTGCCCTATAAAAGGGAGCTGACTGCCTGCAGCACGTTGTTAGTTGATCAGAGCTTGGAATAAAGAGCATATCAGTTCATTGTTGGTCTGAGTCCTCTTTTCTACTCACAATAAAGAATTGTGAAAGATTCTTTACAAAAAACAAAAAAAAAAGAAAAAAAAGAATTGTGGGGAAGAATGTAGACTGAGCATATTTGGTTCAATTGGCAAAGTTATTCTGGCCATCGAGGCAATTGGAAACTAATTTGATTTGATCAAGTAATTGAGATGGATTTAACTCATTATGAGTCAGTGAGAGAAGTCTTCTTAGAGTCTACATAAGATTTTCCCTCATTTTCCTGAAATAGAGACTTCTTGAATCCTGTTGATTTATACCTGAAATCAATTTACAAGATTTCTAACGTATCTTTGATATTATGTGCCAGGCATCTGATACTTTTGCTATAAGTGTAGTTTGTCCTTTTTATATAGACCTGGCCCGTGCTTTAAAATGTAAACATTTGAAATTAGCTCTATCTTCTTAATTATACTTCACAAGCCTACTTAGTTCAATCAAATCAAATCAAATTTTATTCATCACATGCATAGTCATACATGGTATGAAATACAGTGAAATGTGTATGCGACCACTCGCAACCATAGGTAGTAGGGCAAGAGAATCGTATAGACAGGGAGGGAGAATAAGTTAGGGAGTGGTTGAGAGAGGTAGATTATAGGAATACTTTATAGTCCTGGGATTGTTGTAGTTTGGTTTAGGGTTTGTATTGCCTGTGGGAAGTAGCTCCTCCTTAGTCTCTCTGTGTTGGCTTTCAAGGAATGGAGGCACTTTCCTGACCACATCATGGTGAACAGTCTATTGTTGGGGTGGCTAGGGTCCTTCATTATTTTCCTGGTTGTAGTTTGGCATCGTCAGTTGTAGACGGGGTGCAGTTCAGGGAGCTTGGTACAGATGATGCACTCTGCTATGCACACCACCCTCTGTAGAGCTTGCCTGTCCTGTATGATGCTGTTCTGAACCATGTGGTGATGTTGCCCGTCAGGATGCTTTCTACTGTGCAGGAGTAGAAATTTCAGAGCACTGTTGGGGGCAGTCTGAAGTCTCTCAGTCATCTAAGATGGTATAGCCATTGTTGGGCCTTTCTCACCACAGTGTTGATGTGTTGGGTCCATGTTAGTTTTTGCAAGATGTGGATGCCTAGGTATTTGAAGCAGTCCACTCTTTCCACTGGGCTTTGGTATGTCCTTTTCTTCTAGTTGGCCTGAATATAGATTTTGATATCCCCCATAACAGTCTAAATCTTTCATGTTTTGCCCACCTGCTTTTCCACATGACATTGGTGCCAATATGCATAGTACTACTGATATGATACATACTTGTACTCTTCACATTAGGTAGGTAAATCACAATTGTGCTGTTTTTTCAATCAACCTTCTGTCTCCACATTCTGCCAACATTTATGGATTGATAAGCAGTAGTGAGAGAGTCAGTTTGATGTAGTGGTTAAGGTAAACTCACGGATTGTGGGGCGGAGGTATCATGCACTGGCCAGATCCATGCCCAGTTTAGTGAAGGGTTAAGGCATCAGTCTAGAAATCAGGAGACCATGAGTTCTAGTCCCACTTTAGGCATAAAGCCACTTTTCTTCAGCCCTTGGAAGAAAACAATGACAAGCTACTTCTGAAAAACTGTGCCAACAAAACTGGGACTTGTTTAGGCAATCTCTGAAAATCAGACATGACTGAATGCAAGAAAAAGGAAAAACAATACTAAAAAGCACCAAAGAAACAAAAGAACAAAAGAAGCAAAATCACATACTATTTGAATCAACTATTTATACGTCATAGAGCCAGACTATACAGGGGAGAGAGAGAGGGGAATGTGTGAACCAAAAATTACTTTTATTTTTCCACTATGCTGAATGTAGACAGTTTGGATCAAGACACTAAGGCCCAGAGGCCAATGAACCTGTCCTTTGGATCCATATTGATTTTGTCTGCCTCTTACTAAAGGTGATACGTTGTGATGGAGAAGTTTATTTTTAAAAATATGTCAATATGGGCAGGAAAGAGAGAATTGAGGGCTAGCTTTCCAGTTAAGAAATCTTCTTTCATTCTCCAAAATGCAAACTCAATTTAGTTTAGAATTTTTTTGCTTGAAGGAAGGTAAGGTTAAATTAATTCCTCAGTCATCATTAGCTATATCAGGTTATTTATATATAAAAATGATTTCACCTTAATGCTAACTTTATATCTTTCAAATTATATCTGTTCAAGTATTTTCTACTTTGTGTATTTTTCTACTTCGTGTGGTTTGCATTCCTTATCATTTTTAATTTTCCACAATTTATACAGTACCTACTAAAAGGTGTTTTTTTATGTTAGGTTTTTTTAAATTTATATATACATATTTTGAATACAGTGTGTCATCTGGGCATTTCATTTTACAAAAAAAAATAAAATAAAAAAATAACAGATATATTTATGATAATATTAGTTATGCAAATGATCAGACTATATAATTGCATAGCTTGTTTGTAATCATATCATACATCAATTATAATGGCATACTTATAATTATAAGCAACATTCATATTTTTACTTATACATATCAATACTTTTTCTTCATCTAATTTCTACCTCGTAACTCTAACCATTGATAAAACTTGGTCCATGTTAAATAATACTTTGTATCTCCTTTATCTTTTATTTTCAAGGTCAATCTGTCCATCTCTGCACAATCCAGTATCTTCTGAATTATATTTTCATCAGATGGGGTGTTCTCATTTTTCCTACTAAAAGGTTTTTAAAACTGCTCACTATTATATGATTTTTTTTTCATTTGACTTCTTCAAATGCATACTAGAAATACAGTTTAATTTATCATGCAGGTTAATTTACGATTAGAGCATTTTAGTTGTTTTTGGTTATTCATAGCTCTGCCTCATAGCATTAACATTTTGGAATAAAATAACATGAAAAAACTACCTTCAAACAGGAAGGTAACCTACATTACGACACTTCCCAATATCCTGAATCCCTGTGCCCAGGAAAACAGAACTTTCCAAAAGGCCTGCAGGATTGGATCAGTTTAATTTTGGGTGTCTATGGAGATTATTAATTATCCAGATCATGGTTGAACCAAAGATACTTTTTCCCAAAA
Source organism: Myanophis thanlyinensis (assembly GCA_017656035.1). NCBI lineage: Eukaryota > Metazoa > Chordata > Lepidosauria > Squamata > Homalopsidae > Myanophis > Myanophis thanlyinensis. Next base: position 1,337 of record JAEANM010029257.1, on the reverse strand, counting down.
GGAAGCTGGACTTTCTTGGGTTTTTTTCTTTGAAATTGTTTTATTTCTGATCCAAGAAGCTTCTTTGGTTCCTACTGTTAGAACTTCAGTTAGAACTGGAAAAGCAAGATGTTTTCAAAGAAAAAAAACCAAGACAGTCCAATTGCCTTTTGGAAAAAATATCTTTGGGTTTAACTTTGGGTGGTATGATATTCCATGTGCAGGAACAAGATGCAGGAACAAGATGACATTCTCTAATTAAAGGAACCTAGAACTTAACCTTTCTGTCTGACCTGAAGAACAGAAGACAACATGAAGTTTTGGCCTCAGAATTTCATAGTTTATCAGCTCAACTAATGACTCCCTGTGGATCTAGCAAACCCCCTGACAGAATTGAAGCAAAGAGCATTCTGACTACAGTAGCCAGAATGATCTAAGCATAATTCTTACATAGTGACAGGCAGACTTATTTCATTAACCCTTTTCCTATGCCAATTATCTAGCTAATTGTATGTCCAAATCTCAGGAGACTCCCAGTTAAATGTTCTGCTCCCTTCCTGGGTTTTAGAACAAGAGCTACTTTGTCCCGTAGGAGAAATAGAATCAAATTCATACATATTTCTGCAATGTCCTTTGCATATGGATTGATGAGCTCAGCAATGGTATCATATTAATCCATAGCTATGGTAGCTAGAGAAGCATATTCTCCTTTTATTAGCAGAAAAAGCTGAAATTTCTAGAAAAGTTTGCAAAACATGCTCGATCTCAATTTCCCTTGGAAATTTAATAATACAAGGACTTTCCTAAATTCACTGAGTTGTATAGTTTTTAATGTAAAGTACTGTATTCATTTACTGTACACTGTATCATATACTAATCTGCATTGTTTGGTTGCCCATTTGATGAGAATGGGCCAACATCAATGAGCCCTCCATTATTGGAAAGCAAAATGGATGTCAGCCCAGCAATAGTCACTCAAGATCAAAATGACTGTTGGTATGTTTTTCTGCTCCATTTCAGAAATATATTTTACCATGTTATGTTATCTCAAGTCTCTTCATTTAATTACTTGATTTAATTACTGAGTAAATCTAGAAATTCACTGATTCACTGTCGAAACAGTGCGAAGATATTCTCAAACCTACACGGGAAAAGACCCAAACAGACTTAGACCTGAATACCTACACCCGTGAAAATCTACGAAAACAAATATATATATATAGGTTTATTCGGGTCTTTTCCTGTGTAAGTTTGAGAATCTCTTCGCAACATTTCAGCGAGAGAGCCTGGGGCCCAGAGGTTAATCCAATTGCCTACGATACAGGCGACCCAGGTTCAAATCCCATAAGGGTATGACC
>JAEANM010029256.1:0-10216 GCA_017656035.1 Myanophis thanlyinensis | reverse complement strand
GTCTCAGGCAGCTGAATTTTATGACAATGGAATTACAAAGCTTGTTCACCGCTATGTTATAAGTGCCTCAATTTGTTAGGTGAATATGTTGAAAAGTAGTATTTAAGTGTCACTTTCAAGTGTATAGAATTTTTTTTCCTACACTTTGTTTTTTTTTCTATCGCAAAACGTAATCTATTTTGTGGATAATCCTCGTAATAAATAGCAAATAGAAAAAAGGAGAAACTGACCAAACATGATATGAACTCACGTTTGAGCCTAAATCAAGGCAATAAGGAAAGTGAAATGCCTGTGTTCTTCATGCTTTATTGTGTTGGACTATTGGACAGCTGATAGTACCATGTTTATGGTAACTTTTTCAGGGAGGAATATCAAACAGCGCTCCTCCCTGACCACTGTTGCCAGTTTGACATTGTTTGGTTGATAAAATCATTCAGATTTACAAGTTTCTTGACTCTTCAAAGGAAGAGTCCAATGTGATTACTGCAATCTATTGGCCAATCTTTGATTCCATTTGGCCCTTAAGGATGTAGATTACATGTTTTCTAGTATGTTCTCTTCCATCAATAGTTTGGATCCATTTCCTTGTAGCTCTTTCAGGTGCAGGATGGAGTGGCATTGGATACTTCTATGTGATTATTGTATAAATCTGATTTTGCATTTCTGAAACCTTTTGGAAATCAATTTATTCCAAAGGAAATAAGATTAAGATGTCCAGTCTGACTAATTTATGGATATTTGTTTTAACTTTTATTTATTTTAACCATGGATTTGTAAATGTTTCTTAACTGCAAACTATCAAAGTCTAATGATCGCAGCAGGCATCAATTGACAGATATACATTTCTGTGGTCCGTTATGATCTCTTATCTACAAATATAAGCACTATCAAGCTCAGGTGAAAAAAAAGGATTATATCTGGCTCCTTCTTTGCCCAAGAGAGATATTAAAAACGTATTTTTCTTTCATTTATGGGTCATCTAAGTTAGACATAGGAGACTGTTGTACATCCGAGACCTAATATGAATTGAATATTTCATTTAAATCTACAGCTGTGATTTTCTCTACATGCAAAGGTGCCATCTGGTCATAGCTGCACTGCTGTCATTTATCATTATGTTCAAATATATTCATACCAACATAAAACCCCACTACGCAAAATAATTTGTGGTGTTAAATTGTTACTACTGGACTAGTAGTCTTCCTGTATATATGTCAAGATACAGGATTCTATCAGTGAGTAGAGCATAAAAATTGCAATTGAATTTAAAAATCTGGTATCTCCAAGAAATTATGGCCATTAGATATACTGCATATACATCATCAGACATAGATTAAATTCTGGATTTATAAATGCACTTTTTTATATATTCATATCAAAGTAGTTACCAAATCTATGGCAATTAAGGAAATTTATTTTCCTTCACTTGTGCAGTTTCTGTAAACTAAACAATGATTGCACACAGGTTTTTAGCCTGCATTTCTTCAGTATAGGTGTATCAGAATGATGTAAAGTTTAACTTCATTTCCCATGTTAATTCAAACCTTCCTTCCAGACCCTGGAAAAATCAGATGTTTTAATGAACATTGCTCCTGGCTTCTTTCAGAAAAAGGCTTCACGCTCCCTCTCCATAACCTGTCTTCCTCCTGTGCAGCAGTCATTGAGGGTTTTTTCTCTCCCAAATCAAAACAGACAGCCCTTACAGGTAGACATATTCTTGCATTGCTTACTCCTCACATCTCTACATACCCAGCTGAGATGCCTGCAGTCCTAAATGGATGGAATACAGCATAGAAAAAGGCATTTGCCTGATATGTGTACAAGAACACATATTCAACAAAGCTTGTTGCCCCAGAGAATGCAATAAAAACTCAAGGACTGTAGGACTTGCAGCATTCTCTTTAAAGTGAGAATAAAAACATTTCCCAAATATGACTTCTAAAGCATTTTGTTGTGTACTTGCACGTGTTTGTCTATGAATTTAATGCAAAAGCCTAAGATATGCATGAGTTTGTACTCGTACTGAAGTTCTGATACAAGAATTAAGGTTGTATAGTTTTGTTTCTTTGGATCAATATTTTTCAGACTTGTCAACTTTAAGATGTGTGGACTTCAGCTCCCCAAATTCCCTAGCACAGGAATTCTGTAAGTTGCTCCACACTTCTTAATATTAACAAGTTTGAAAAACACTGCTTTAGGTGGTCATTCTCTTCCTCATTTCTTTTTCTGTTTGCACCAATCTCTTTCAATAGAATCAGAATTTTGGAATCTACAGATAAGAAGGAAAGGAAAATTGGACAGTAGAATAACAGGACTGATATTTTAAAATTATTTATTAGTAGTGTTGAGTCAGCAACATTTCTTTTTGTTTCATGTCATGATGCTGTAATTGTTAATTAATGTCTTACAAACCTGACCTTGTAAAAATGGAATGTTTCCTTCAATAAGTACCCACTTACAAGCATACTATCAACAGAAATTGGAAATCACCCCTTACCCCGATTCCCAGTTTGGGACAACACAATTCCATTCATCCTCCAGATCAGAACAGAGCAACCAGACATTTAATGTGTCCGGGCTTTGATTAACCTTAGCTTTACTGACTCATGATAGCTATAGGTAGAACTCTTTAAAAGGCAAAGACAATCTGCTCTCTTGCTTTTTAAAACATGGTAGTCTTCTTAATGGAAGTATGTACTTTAAATATTTATTTGTTCTGGATATAAAGAATGTAGAGCATTCTTCTCAAGCTATTAGTAATCTATAATCCCTTGATAGTATGACTGTTCAAAGTGAGACACCAAAGCATCTGGAACTGCTGAATTGCTTGATGCACAGGTAATACCTGGTGTGGAAATTGCCATATATTGGCCTTGAAGAACAAAATGTATTTATAACAAATTTTCCAAGAAATTTCATAGCACTCTAGCAGCTCTTCTGTCAATTCCTATGCATATCATGTAGATCAGACATGTCAAACATACGGCCCAGGGGCAGCATGTGGCCCATTGCAAGTGCACCTGTGGCCCACACAATGTTTTACATGCTACCTTGGATCCTTCTTGAGCAGAAAGATGGGGTAAAATATTTTAAATCAATAAATAAAATTAAGTAAGTGAGTAAACAGGAAGGAGAACCCTACACACTGCCCTGAGTTCACTGTTGAAAAGGCAGTCTAGACATGTAACAAATAAGCAAAAAAGCAAAAATAGCACCAATCCCAGTACAGTCCTATTTTCACTTACACTGAATGTACCTCCACAGAACAAGACAAAAGGCTAGAGGAATTAATGAAAAAACAAAATCCAAAGAAAATATTTTACTGGTCTAATATTGTACAGTATATTTAATTTAGTATTTCTTTATAACAAAATACATTGACTATATCTTTTCTTTTTCAGTTTAGGAACAATACTCCAGAACTACACAGCATTTACATTTCTTAATGAAATTAGTTCTGGCTAGTATTACCAATGATTGAAGGTATTGCCTTATTTAATTATACCACAAATGTTAATGTTGTATCATAAATGTTATTATGTAAAGGGAAGGGAAGAGAATATATCAGATTTTTGACATATCTTTCAGAATTCAGCCAGGATTGATTTTTTTCTTATGTTTAATGTTAGATGTATTTATTACTTTTTTTTAATCATATATGGTTTTGTTGTTAGTGTTGGATGTTTGTCTGTTTTTTCCTCCTTTTTTATTTTATCTTTAGTGATAAAAGAATAAATTAAAAAATTAAAAAAAAATAAATATTAAAAATATACTTTTTGTATGACCGAAGAAATACCAGGATTTAGAACCAACCACAATGAGTAGTATAATCATTAAAAATGTATATTTCACAAAGTAAGATTTTAATAGACATTTTATAATCCTGGTGTCATGGCATATTTAAAAATACTCAACATACAGAATAGTTCAATACATACATACCAAACTTCACAAAACATGAAATAATTTGAGTATCTAAATATATATTTGTTGTCAAAATCAAATAAAAGAACTTATACTGAAATCTTGTGAAAGCTTTGATCTATGTTTCTTAAACTTAATGCCAATTTTAACAAACAAAAGCAAACTAAAACCATGATCCATTTGGCATATGTAGTCTCTATATGGATTAAGCCTGTTTGTTTCACTTAGATGAAAATACTGACTAACTTAGAGTCTAGTTTCAACATTGCAAATTATTAGATTGTCTCCCAGAAGTTTAGATCAGTGGACACATTACTTTTTAGGGTATAAAAATCAGCTCCAAAGAAGTTCTTATTGGTTCTGATGATTTATTCACATCCTCTAAAAAAAGTAAGATGTTTGGAGAAAGAGGGGCAAAGGGGAATGAAAGCTACTGCAAAACATTTTCAAATGTAAATCATACAAAGAAGCAATTAAGTAGCTTAAGATTTCAGTGTTAAAATACTGGTTATGTAACTGTCTAGCCAGTCTGAACTAAATTAAGCTAGGACATGTATTCTTACAGATATATGCTGTTGAAGTAATTCTTCAACCCTTCTTGTACAGTCAATATTCACAGAATATGAATTGAAATTTTATTTCCCTTCAAGTTATCAAGATGAGTTATTGGCTAATTGGCACAATATGTTGAATGCCTTTTGCATTGTTCACTGACTAATACAAATCTCATATACAGTTTCATTCACAGACGATTTAGTAAAATCCTGGAAGTCAAAGTTTAAATGTATAGCAAAGAAAGCACAAATGTTCAAGTTCTGACACATTCCTTAGATGTCTGCTTAAACTGTAGTGGCTATTAAAAAGTTATGCCTAACTTCAAGATGAAAGGCATTAGCAGCTTCTAAGAAATGGATAATCATACTCTTCTGGAGATTTAATTAGTTGTAACTCAGAGAGTCTTTTGACTTGGTTTGCTGTTAATTGAATCAAAATCAATGATGATCTTGCTGCACTTTGGTTTGAATTTTCTAAAAACAACAAAGAGAGAGGAATATTAGCTAGTGAAGTAGTTAAACATTTTGTTTGCTTTGGCTCCCAACTAAATTTTAAGAAGGAAAAAGCATATCCTTGGATTCATTCTATGTTTTATCTCTATAGGAGCCAATTATAGTGCACCATACTGAGAGAAACCCGGACAAAAAAGACTAAGACAAAAAGACACATGGGGTTGCTTAGTCTGGATGTTCTTCAGCTATTGGAGTTCATAAATTAGACAGGAGTTAGAAAGATTTCTAACAACTTAGCTACAGGGGGTAGCATCTCTGTAACATTTTATATGTTCTTTCCATGCCAATTTTTAATAGGAAACTTCCAAAGTTTGCTCTTGTAGACTTAAAGAAAAGGCAGAAAACACCACATTATGCAAGGGGGATAAAATACAAACTACTGAAGCTAGAATCATTTTAGAACTGTAAAATTAATACCATCACCATAGCTCATCCTTTTACATCATTAGAGCATCTGCTGCAGCAATTAGCAAGAGAGGTATTTGGGGACTTTGTATATATTTTACAATCTACTAGTAAACAGAAGAATATGCAAATAATGTGGATTTAGTGTCTCATTAAGCTTGACAATTCAGTACTAGAGATTCATTAAACCTAGCCAAACCCTCACAAATCATTGCAAAAGGCAGAAATAGTCAATAATGAAGGATATGCTTGGGAGAATGACTACACATAAACTTTATCCAACCAATTGGTCAGAAGTACATGGAGGCATGCCAGCCACAAATTTCATAAAGATTTCATAACAGAATGACTTCTGCCCCTGCTGTATTAAGTGTCTTTGTCTCTCACACATATCATATTCATACATTTTATCACTTTATGTTTTCTACTTCAGTAAATTAGGGTTTGTTAACTGTTGAACATACAAAATTCCCTAATTTTCAAATTCTGAACACTGAAAAATTATATTTCTATCACATTAGTAGTTTGCCTCCCAGGGCCTTTGAAAGTTCATTTCGTAACGCTGTAGCTTTAAAGAAAGACATTTACAAGAAATGGTTTTGTATATTGCTTTAGTCTAATTTTATTTTTGAGATAAAACTGTTTCCATTTGGAATTGTTTTATTTAAATCTATTTTTATTTAATAGAACTGCTTGGTAGATAAAATGAGTTTAGTTTTGAAGCATATAAAACAGATAAGCTTATCCTTAAATGGACATTATTGAGACATTATAAACATCAGAAAGAATTCTCATTTTAAAGGCATCACTTGTCAATTGCTATCCATTCAATGTAAATCTTATCTACTTATGTAATGTACTTTCATGCTGTCACATTAAAAATGAGAAATTGCGTCATTATTAAGCTGACGACATACAGCTCTGATTCTCTGTCAAATCTGAATGAAACTTTGCCGTGCATAACCAAGTCCAACACATTGCAGTTCAAAGTTTGAATGAAAGCAAATAGTAAATGAAAGCAAATAGCTACAACTGAATCCTGGTGGGTCTGAAATTCTGTGTGTAGGTAGTTCTCAGGTCCTGTGAATAGTTGTTGGTTTGATAGTTTGTTTTTTGGACGGAGTTGCATTCCCCCTGAAGTAACAGGCATATAGCCTAGAACTGCTAATAGACTCAGCTTTGTCAGTGGAGATCCAAAGCAACTGCAGTGAGCAAGGGCATCCGTTGGCAATGTGTGCTGGTTGCTTCTTCCTGCATGAGCACGCATAGCCATCTTGCTTTGCCAGTCAATCCAGTGGGAGTATTGTCTATGTATCCATGTAGGCACCCTAGAAAACTGCAGCCAGCCTAAGCTTTTCAGAACACCTGTTTCAACCTCTCAAGGATGGTTGCTTTGTTCATACTAATATGCTCTGCAAAGTGTCTCTCATCCAGATCTTCCCTTGATTTTGTCACATCCCACAATTAGAATTATTTTTCAAGAACTCTCTTTTTAAAAATGGTTTCTATAAAAGTTTTTATTTATAATAATTATTGTAAACTAATTTTGGATAGTTTAATTAAAAAGCAATAAAGTATTGCAAATAAAATTATCTCTCATTTTCTATTTCTTACACCCTTTCCCTCCCTCTTCCACGATAGATGGTAGGCTGTTGGGTTAAGGGCAGATAGCTTATGAGAGGCTTAAATTTATCTTTTGTAAAAGACTTCGCCAGATTTGGAGGCTGCCTAGGACACCTGGGCTACTCACTTAGATGTCCATTTCGGCTTTATAGGTCTATCTCTTCACAGCCATTTTCTTTATGCTTTAAACCTTTTTTAGTTACACAATGAATATGCCGTTTGCAGTAACTAATGCAGTCATAATACATTTGCTGAAGCACAAAATTTTACTGATGTTTTGTTGTTTATGAACAGTACATGCTGCCTTTTTGGCAGAACAGGCGCTATTGTTTCCACATTAATTCCTTGTATTTTTGCTTATTAAGTCCCAATCATAAGCCACTTTTCTCTGCAGACAAGTTTGCTAAATTTTTCAAAGAAACTAAATCTAACCTACAATTTTCTGCATGCTTTGGTTGTATCAAAACCATAACAGCGTGTCCAATACAAGAAAATCGGTCCATGAAAAACAACTCATCTCTGCTTGTTCGGTATAATAAGAGTGCTCTGGAAAAAGTTCACAACAATCAATCACTTTCCCATTATTGTCCCAACCCTACTTTTAGTGTTAATAATATTACTATCTCAACTTACATTGTTCTGTATATGAAAGGGAAAAGAGAAATTATTGAGTTGAGGTAACAGATTCCTTCAACCTAATGCATCCAAAAGGAAGATTGGGGATAGTTAGTGTTTTTTTTAAGGATTTATATCTCCATGTGTTGACTCACCTGTATAAAATTCCAGCTAGATCAAACAAGCGTCGTGCAGCTATCATTTCTGGAGTATCGTGATATTTATCAGACATAAAAATGACTTCTTTTATCCCTGGAACGATGGGGAAAAACAGAATTGAAAACAAAACCATCAAGTACAAGCCAAGAATACAGTAGTTCATTTAAACAAAAAACATCATGTTAGAGATGTTCAATAAAGTTTCCATGCAGCTAAAGAAAAGGGAAAAAATAATTCTTGTACAAATCTCTATGTGCCAGAGGCAGCAACATGAGTTCTGTTGATTACTGACATATTTTAAATACTGAAAAGGGAAAAGCTACAGATTTCTTTGGTATAAATTTCCAGTATGTTTGACTCCATAGTCAAGCTTTTATAAAAATGGACTGAAATGTTTGCCCAGAATAATTAGTTGTTCAGAGATTCAGAGATGTTGTAGGCATGGGGAACATTCCCCGTTAGAAACATCACTTGTAAATTAGTATCCTGTTCAATGAAACCCTACATTATCTATGTATCCCATTTACTTTAAACTCAACTATCAAACGCAACAAGTTAAAATGCAGCATGCTGATCCTGCACATTATAAACAAGCTAAAATAGGTAATCTAACATGATAGCAACAACTACAATCAGTATGACAGATCTGGATCGTGTATTCTGTAATTTAGATGTTGCTATAAATAAAAATATCTTTGGAAAGGAGTAGTGTTGTTAATGAGGCAAAAAATTGTACTTGTAGCCTCAAGGCTATAGGGCTTTAAAAAGGGGGAAATACATACAGTATTAGGATTTCAAGGATTGTAATACAAATAAATTATTTTTTGTTTTTATTTAAACAACTGTTGGATATATAAAAAAAAACTGTAGACAGATGCCATACATTTAGCAACAAACTGTAAATATGAAACTGCTGTTACCAAAACATACTTCGTTTGCGTTTCTATATGCAGATGAGTAAGCTACTACTGTCCATCTGTGAGCACAAAACCACAATTTTTCTCTAGAGAACATAATCTTGCACACATCCCATACAAATTCAAAATCCTGCTGCTTCCAACTCTATATCTCATCACTAACAGTCAAAGCCAAACTTAATTCTGCTCATATCTTACTATGTCAACTTTTTATTAAGATGAAAAGATAAAAGTTTATTTCCCTTGTCCAATTGTGTCCAACATTAGGGAGAGGTGCTCATCTCCATTTCTTAGTCAAGGGAGCCAGCCAAAGACACCTTTATGGTCATGTGGCCAGAATGGTTTCTCGTACTGTTGTTTTCACTTCTCAGTCTAGCTTACAGCCTGCAATTTCCTCGTGGTCTTCCATCCACATGTAAGTCAAATCTCACTCTGCATAGTTTTTTGTCACTAACTAGGGTTAACCACCACATTTATTATTTTACAGTGATAATATAGTTTGTGCTTATTATATAATTTCCCTTTAATATACATAACCTAAATTGTTATACTATAGGCTCAATTTGTACCATTATAGCTGTATCTTTTTAATGTAAGGTGTATTTAAACATGTTCTTTCTCCCTGCATTTCAGCATTGACAAATTTCTAGGAAAATAATCCCAAATTTTTAACTTTGCTGAAATTTTAATTAATCAAGAGAACTTGATTAAGTTATATGTTTATGTTATGCATATAAAATATTCATCAAAACATTTATGTGCTCACTGAAACTCCTCTGTATGTGTAGTTTTTGAAATTATGCCTCCCTGATTCCTGAGGGGATGTAGTGGTCCACCATGAACTGCACCATTGCTTTGGGAGCTTGATGTGATATGCTAGAATAAGAATAAATATTTGGATTCGACTGCCTAAATGAGATACGCCATTGTTTTTCATGGCTTCCCCCTTGATGTTTGCTGTTTAATGATGCAGTTGTTTGTAGCATATCTTCTGCTGGAGAAGGTAGAATAGAATAACAGAGTTGGAAGGGACCTTGGAGGTCTTCTAGTCCAATCCCCTTCTTAGGCAGGAAACCCTATCCCATTTCAGACAAATGGTTATCCAATCTCTTCTTAACAACTTCCAGTGTTGGAGTATTTATAACTTCTGGAGGCAAGTTGTTCCATTCATTAATTGTTCTGTCTGGAAATTTCTCCTTAGTTTTATGTTGCTTCTCTCCTTTTTAGTTTCCACCCATTGCTTCTTGTCCTACCCTCAGGTGCTTTAGAAATAGCGCAGAAGTACTACACTACTGCAGTACTGCACTCTAACCACTATGCCACCGAGACTCCTTTGGAGAATAGCTTGACTTTCCCTCTTCTTTGTAGCAGCCCGAGATATTAGAACACTGCTATGATGTCACCCCTAGTCCTTCTTTTGATCAAACTAGACATACCCAGTTCCAGCAACCGTTCTTTATGTTTTGCCCTCAGTCCCTTTATTTATTGATTGATTGATTGATTGAT
>JAEANM010029255.1:0-10216 GCA_017656035.1 Myanophis thanlyinensis | reverse complement strand
TTACTTCAGAGCACATAATGCTTAGCTTTTCATTGGGCTGGTTCCTGCTAGTAACTAGTTCGGCAGGCCAGATTAAAAAGCCCAACAGGCCAGATGTGGCCTGCGGACCGTAGTTTGCCCATGTCTGATCTAATACATAGTTTTGTTTATAACAGAGCTATGAAAAGTATTCAAGAAAAACTTCACAAAGCATTTTAGCATGAGTGAAGCGTCTCTCCTCAAAGGGTTGAGATAGCTGTAACATTTGGAAGACTTGGCATCAAGGATTTTTCAGGTTGCCTACAGCAGTTGTCTTCACAAACAAGGCTTCTCCTGTGACTCATAGCATGCATTGTGCCTTCCAGAGGACGCAGTTGTCTCACACTTTGGAGAAGGCCTTTCATTCATACTAACATACTTTGCTGTTTGACTGTTTTGCAAATAAATCTCTGCTCAACAAATCTTTAAAACATATGCTTTAAGATAGCTAGAAGGATAAAGATAAGAGGGGGCATGCATAAGTGCACTGATGTGCCTACCATCCCTATCATTGTATTTTATAATTTTTTTATTCCTGTATTCGTGTTTTTGTTATTGTTTGACAAATTCTAATAAATAATAATAATAAATAAATAAACAAACAATAATTTATTTATTTCATCCTGACAATTGCAGAAAAGCTTTGTTTAAGACCCCACAACTAAAAGATCATGTAAGTATATGAGAGTCACATGGCCAAATCGAACAATTCCCAAACGCTTACCTGATCTACGGTCTGACCTTTGGTGACATATTCATTTCCAACTTTCACTCTTGGATGAAGCAACCCTTTGATGAGGTCAGCTGAGCTGATCCCCATGAGGTAAGAGGCTTTATCAGCACCTGCAGCACAAGAGAAAATAACCCAAATTTTAACGTAATGAAATTAAAAAGAAAGAAGAGGTCCCAAAATGTAAACTTTTCCAATGAGAATTATCATCCACCGGTTTAAAAGTAAGTGACAATTAATCTTTATGGTCCAAAATTCATAGTAAAGTGCTTCCCACTGAATCTCCCATACCTCAGGCCTCATCTGTTTATTTTGCTAACAGTGTGCTATTCTGTGAAACATCACATCAAAGTGGAGGAGAGAAGAAGGAATGGCACCTGGAAAACTACAAAAGTGGCTGCCACCTATTTTTCAGATGATAATCGTGTATATAGTTATACATTATTATACATTATTAAAAGCCTTATAAAAACATGAAAAGTGACATGAACTAATAAAAAACAAAAGCAATAAAAAAGGGGATGAAGAAGGAGGAAATCAAGTGTGCAGAAAAAAAGAATTAAAAGAAATAGAACGAAGCCTCCAAATTTCTTTGTAGAAAATATAAGCACAATTATTAAATTATCTCTTAGTCTATGATTACAAAAAAAGCTCATTCTTTTTTATTATCTATTTTTTTCCCAATTATCAAAATCACAATTTTGATAATTTTTGCCATTTTATGCAAAAAGTAACATGTCTAATGCTTCAAGGATGTTAAAATATCCTTTCATGTTGTTCACATTTTTAGCAAAGATTCAAAGCACCTTTATATATTCAGGCAAATCTTTAGTAACAAATACAAATGATACACCATTTAATAAAAATCATCTCTAAGATTTGGGACACAAAGTAAATGTTAGTCCTTAATCCCTTCAATCACATATTTCCCATTGGTCCATTTGCACATTATAACCAAATTTTTAGCCCATTTTATCATACATTATTTTACTTATTTTTCTTCTGCCTCAGATGGCAATTATTTTGACCTCCAAATGATTCAGATAAAGAGGTCTTCAACTTATTTGGAATTATGGAACAACCTTGTAGGCATTCTCACAAAATGAGAATGTGGACAGAGGGGGACTGTCTTTTGATAAAATCTGTGTTATGGGGAACATACATAGTACAAAGCACATGTTTACTAGAATGCTATTTTCTATCCTTTCTAGCCCCCATCCTTCTGAAAGGTGTTAAATGAAATAGATATAATAAACATACATCGATGTTTGGCTATAAGCCTCCATAAGCCCCCATTTTAAACATCATGTATAAGGTTGCTTGCAATGCAGCAGACTAACATGGCTATTGCTCTGGAATTAGCCACAAATGCTTACTTTCAGTGTTTTCGGCCTCTGCCTGTTCCTCCCGTTGCTTCTGTTTGAATTTCATGTTGCCAAAGTGCATGATGGAACCTACTATTTTATAGCAGCCATATTTCTCATCATTGCTGAACCCCAGGATGTCCATAGCATGCTATTAAAAGGAACCAGATAAGATAGTGATATTTTAAAAAGCCATTCTGTTAACAAGAGAAAAATGAAGAATGAATTCACTGGGTATTGACTAGGGCACCAGCAAAATGTGTGAAGTGCTTAAGCCCACTTTAAGGTTACTACAATTAAATGCGCATTATTTATAAATTAAAAGACATCCATTTAAAATTTATTATGTTGACTATATTAGGTATTTTATCAATAATGTTGTTTGGATTCCTTGGGAATTTGATGAACAATGCCAAATAGTTTTAACAAAGGATTTTCTGGAACAATCCTATTCCAATATATATATATTTATTGTGTAATCAGTCTATCTCATTCAAGACATTGGCATTCGTAAAACATTCTCTTCCATCACTCCATATTCCTCTCCCCCTGTGACTGCAGAGACTGAAGGAATATTATCAGTTACATAATCTGCATATAAGATGCAGATCTTATTTTTTCCATGGTCATTTTGTAATATAAATATATGTAATATAAATCTCTTTTGGTAGAGATATGATTCAGATGATCTGCCTTTAGTCTTAAATTTATTCCATTAAGAATGACTATCATGAAAGTAGTGATATATGAAAATATACAAGAGAATTTAGATAAAGTTAAGTTTTTTATTGATACGAAGCAACAACAATATTTATTTTTTACTGAAATAAATGGTATTTTATACTGTTTTATATGACTAATGTAAATAGCACTGAAGTTCTTTATAAGATGCACCTCCACAGCCTTGCTTTATTGCTGAAAAAATACTTACATCTGTAGCCATGAGCTCTTCTCCATCATCCAGGTTGTCCACAGTTGTTACTCCTTGTGAACAGAAGTGATAGTCATAAGGGTTGGAAGACACCAAAAGCATATCTGGAATGGAATAATTTAGAGATTAATATTTATAATTTGGGATATATTACAGGAATTCATTTAATCTTACCTATAAAAATAAGGAAAAAAGAAGTAGGAACATACAGTAGGTTAAACTTAAATTTAGTCTCCCTGCAAAAATAAGACCAGCAACTTTTTAAACTTGTCTATTTAATGTCTACAGTCATCATAAATGTTTAATCTTTAAGTGATATTAGACAGTACTGTCTATGCTAAACTGATAAACCTGACCAATGTTTTGAAAATTGTTTAATTATTATATAATTAAGAACAATTGAACATATTAATTTTATTGATTAAATATTTCCTAGACTAGCTTTCTATGGATTTATTATAAGCAGAATTTCAGTGAATTTCTGAAATACTATAAACATGTATTGTCATTGGGAAACTTCTAGGTTGACAATTGCTGTTTAGTTATGAAGCCTATTAGAAGTCTTTGAGCCAACAATGACCCAAAAGATGGATATAGATGTGAATGAACCATATGTACTCACAAGAAGAAAAGTGTAAAGTTATAGTTTACGAGCCATGGTGGTGCAATATTTAGAGTGAATCTCACCAGGCTCAAGGTTGACTCAGCCTTCCATCCTTATGAGGTGGGCAAAATTGTTGGGAGCAATATGCTGACTCTGTAGACCGCTTAGAGAGGGCTGTAAAAGCACTATGAAGCAGTATATAAGTGCTATGCTATTTGTTGTAGATGCATATTTATTGATACTGATAGCAACTGTTGATATACAGCAGCTTATCAGCTATGCTGAACATAGCTCTGTGGCTGTTCTGTTCTATGTGTTCTTCCATGCTGGCTAACAAATTCCTTTGCATACCATTTTAATGCTGGTTACCTTGTAGTTCTGGCTTCTTTCCAGAAAGGATTTGGTAGTAAATGTGGTAACTCCTTTCTCCTGGCTGCTGGAAAATCACTCTTGATTTTTCCAACAAGTCTAAAAACAAAATACAAAACATTCAGTTGCAAGGCTACTTTACTTAATGAACCTGTACTCAAAAGAAAGACAATCTTGGATTTTATAGGAGATCACTCTTGAAGAACAAAAGTAGAATTTTGTGAAAGCAAAATATATACTTAATCCAGCATTTTGTTTCCATAGTAGAAATAGAAGGCAGATTATTCTGTAAAGCCCATAAATAGAATATAAGTGCAACAACTGATATTCAGAGGCATCTGGAAATTGTCATTCTTTTTTACATTTATACACTATTATATACACTATTATAATTAAAAATCAACTCTTGTCCATTTATTCAGTAGCCTCATTTACAACATCATCCAACATAAATTTATCCAATTTTCTTCTAGATTCACTACTCACATATGTCAATGTCAGCAGATGCCAATTTTCCTGATGGTCCAAAATGGATACGGATGAACTTGCCCTTAAAATACATAGAAAGAAAAGGGGCTCACATATTATTCAAATGACTAAAGGCACAGTTATATTAATTAGAATTTTAGGAGTAGGTATT
Organism: Myanophis thanlyinensis; assembly: GCA_017656035.1. Classification (NCBI taxonomy): domain Eukaryota; kingdom Metazoa; phylum Chordata; class Lepidosauria; order Squamata; family Homalopsidae; genus Myanophis; species Myanophis thanlyinensis. The sequence goes on along the minus strand of JAEANM010029255.1, from coordinate 5,560 downwards.
CTACTCAATTCTATTGCATATTCTAAATGGCAAAAGCTCTTCATGATCATAAATAGTTATATGGAACATGCCTGATCATCATCGTCATCATCATCACATCATCAGTGATGTCAAGGATTCTTATATGCAAACTTCATATTATCAGATAGTTTTAAGCAAAATGCTTATTTGCTTTTTATTGTTTATTTCTGAAGTATTAATGTTGCTCATTTTGCAGCTTTGACTTGTTAGCTGGAGTTGATCCATGCAGCTAGTTGGGTCCTAAATCACTTGAGAACACCAAAAACTTGATATATAATCAATAGACGTTTTGGGGAGCAATTAAAAAGGAAATTTTAAGCAATGTTAGTTTTGTAAGAGGTGGGAAGTTGACTCTTTCAATTATCAGAGGCAAACAGCTATTTGCACTTCACCAAAACTTCTCAATAGAGGATTCCCTAATTTCCATTCAGCTGTGTTGTGGAGGAAGTGATATGTGCTGAAACTATGATAGAACTTCTGTCTATAAAACATCTATAGACTATGATTTAACTTCTCTTTTTCATAGCCTTTTGTGTCCTGAGATGTACAATTACATTAAAAAATATATTAACACCTTAATCTTGTTTCTGAAGAAACTGTTTTCTTTTCTAATGTATCACGGTGAGGCTTCTACTGTATGTCTGTACTACAAAAAGTTAGCATTTTCTAAATCTCCATGCTGCTATCTTTTGCAACCTAGATAATGTTGTTTGCTACTGTTATTATTCCTGCATTTCAGCTTAAATGCTGAAAATATAATTAGACTATGCTTAATAATAATAAAAAAAACAGGTATGGAAACAGTTTCTTACACATCTTAATGGTACCACATAACAAACTAACAAAGCATACACATAACAACCATAATGTATTAGATATTGCTTTCTTTGATTTAAAGTATACTTACAAACCGTGAAGAGTTGTCATTTCTCAGGGTTTTGGCATTGCCAAAAGCTTCCATAGCAGGGTTAGCCTCAATGATTTGATCTTCAAGGGTACCCTATAAAATAATCATGGATAGCATTTTTTCACACTCATAGATCAAAATGCTGCCCCATGGAAAACAAATGTATGCACACTGGCTGCCATGTAAAACTACCTGGCCAAAGAGAGCCTTCACACATTTTTAGAAGCTGTCCTAAATTTGATAATCACATTGCCTGCTCCTCACTCAAGTTTTTGATACTTTTTATTTTTATTTTTAAAGTTCACAATGCTTCCTTATTTAAAAACTTACCCCGGTTTTAGTGGCAGGTGCTTGCTATAAAAAAGATTTTAAAAGACAGATTTAGAATTTCAAAAATACAAAATTAGAGTCACAGAAAATGCCAATCAAAAATAAAAACAATCCAATTTGGTTGATGAGAAAATCCAAAATGATTAAATTTCCAAAAAAACTAACATATTTAATACATCAAAAATGTTAAATATATTAGCACCAAGAAGCAAGAAGGTTAAAAAACAAACAAACCCAAAAGAAGGGAAACACTATTGGTGATGTTTAAAAAAAAAAAACGTAATCAAAGTCAAAAAAAAATTACTGATAAGAAAATAAGCAGTTGCAGAGATATTTCAAAAAGAAAAAAGGGAAAAAGGAAAAGAAAAAGAAATGCAAGATGAAGAAGAAACAGAATAAGGAAGGATGCAAGATGAAAAAGAACAAAAAGGTACAAGAGAGATAATCGGGAGAGGGAAATCACAAAAAGCAAGGCTTAAAAGAAAGAGTTGCAAGACTGCTTTGGGGGACTTCCCCCCCCTTTTGAAAATAAAAGTAATGGAAGGGAGGGAAACACATTGCTCATTAAAAAAAAATATCCTCGAAGCAACCACGGCCTCATCATCCTTTTCACGAAAATTTTCCCCAAAAGCAATTTTTTCAAGCCTTGCTTGTTTTCAAAACAAAAGAAAAGGCCATGTCCAACACACTGCCAAACATGAAAGAACTTCAAAATGAAACAAAAGAAAAAAATGAACAAAAGAAAAGAGAAAAACATTTTTTTGCAAATGAAGGCCTTACTCCTTTCTTGCCCGGAGAGTCACCCAGGGCTGCGACAATGGCAAAGTATTGAATGACTCGCTTGGTGTTTACAGTCTTACCAGCACCAGATTCTCCGCTTAGAGTAATAGAAATACACAGATGAAGTGCATGAAGCAATTATCAGAAAATTTCCCATGCTCACACAATCAGCCACTCAACTCCCAACCACCCAGAAATATACTATAGAGTTCAGACTGGAGAAAGACATGCTAGCATATTAGCCATCCCGCTAAGTCTTAGAATAATATTTATTAATGAATGGGTTTTGTGGTACCCAGGACACAGGACGTGTTTATGAGAGGTTTCACAAAAAGTGCCTGGATGAACAAGAACAATGCCGCACAGGGGACATCTATCTTTTTCTTGCTCCTGAAAATAATGGGATCTGCAATATGGATTGACAAAGGCCTGTCCTGCTTTGAAAAATATGGTTTTAAATCCAACAGTTGCATCTGAGCTTTGTAGGGGATGAGACACAGGGAAATCTGTTAAAATACAATTTCCTCTCCCTAGATTTCTAAGCAGTACGGTCAACAACAGATTGGATTATTTTTTTTCTAATCAGTGTTGATTCCAAATTATGGTATCAATATGATAAGCATATTATTTGACTTTTTTCATTGAACAAATTGAACATAACATTAGAAACAAAAGAAATTGCTACTGATTACATCAAAATATCTGTTGTACAACAAAGATTGTAAATTGTAAATTGTAAATTCTGAGAGATGCCATTTCTGGCAGTACAAGTTGGGAAAGATCAAGTGAAATGCATTTATAAGCTTCTACATGTATGTACGCATTCTAGATGCATCTGGACCATCTGAACAGGCTACAGCCTTGAAGATTAAATGCTCTTAACATTCTGCACTAAGAGATTCTGGAAAAACAGCAACTTCAGACTTCTAAAGTATATAATGTATACTTAATGTATATAGAACTTCATATATATGAATATATATGAAGTTCTAGGTAAACTCTGCACTGGAAGCTATTTACTAGCAAGAGGAAACAAGGCAGCATCATTGATATGAGTCTTTCCTTTCCCATCCCTATCCTTTCCCAGGAACTGTTGACTAAATGGGCAAGATTGATTCAGCCAGTAGATTTTAGCATTTCTCCAGAAATTAAAGCTAAGACACAAGCTGTTTAATCATCAATTTGTGTTCAATAGAAACATTTTTCTGTTATAGGAAGTGCTGAAGTTCATAGGATTCCATTTCCTTTGCTGTTCTATACAAAACAGCTCTACACTTTTCACATATAGAAAATTATTTTAATTGCACTCAGGAATGAAAACTAAACTCATTGAGCTTCTTAACATTTCAAGAGATAATTATGAAAAGTTAGTTCAACCGCATGTAAAACTAGTCTCAGAAGAGAGGAACTCAAGCTCAGCAGGATATTGAATCTTTTTTCGCCTAGTCTGGGATCGTCTTCTGTGCTATCAATAAAGTTCAATGGCAGTGGTCTGGCATTGATTTCATGCCTAAAGTTAGCTGCCCTTCCATTGTAATCCCAGCACACAAAGAGCTATACTGAGGTGGGGGTAGGAGTGAGGTCTCTGCAGGCCTAGAGCCAAACATCTCATGCTTTCAGCCCCTGCTTTACCTAATTAGGCTATGGCCAAGGCTAGAAGCTTGGGGGGGGGGAGCAGATTAAGCTTTTTATAGCATCATCATGGCTGCTATAGTTATTACTTCTTCCCTTTCTTTCTTTTTACAAATGGGGTTTAGCCTAATTTTTTTCAGGATCCCCTTTTCTCATAATTCCTGCCCACTCTTCATTCTCCAGCTTTGATTTCTTATTCTTTCCTTTTTTTATGCTACCAGTCTCATAGACTTTTTGTACCCATACTCAGATCTTTTAAAATGGCATTCTCTTATCTACAAATCGTGGTCATTCATAGTCAACTTGTAGCCTACTCCACAATTCTTTTTCATTAATCCCTTTCATAAATGTCCACTGATACTTCACCTCTTCAGTTGTTTCCTCTGTAAGTTTGATCTGGTATTTAACATTAGAGTTTTGATTTTTAAGCTCTTGTTTGTGTATGGAAGGCAAAAGTGCCAACATCCAAGGCATATCTGGTAGTCCATTAGCGCAAGGGATTTTATCATGGTTGATGAAAGCAACTGGTAAGATATGGCCATTGAACTAGGTCTGTTTAATGAGACAGAAGTGGTGTGGATTTGCTCTAGTTCAGATTCCCCAACAATGTACCTTCCAATTGAACTAATCATAGATCACCACCATGCTTCTGGCAACATGTCCAAATGAAATATGAAAAATGGAGTTGGATTTTATTGGTTTAATTGGGCTTTTTCACAGAAAGTGCTTCCCCAGAATACCTAAATGACATGGTGCCCTCAAAACAAACGAAGCACACAGGAAGGATGATCAACCATACAGACTGAGTTATTTGCTGTCCCACTTTTGGTTGGTTGTATACCCCCTGAGACAATAGTAGCAGCTGTTCACTGACATATAATAGCCAGAAGATCTGAGGTAACAAACTGAAAGAGGATAGTTGCAGGAAGAGATAATTATGTTCCTCAAAGATTGTGCAGCCTGCCCAAACAATTCAGCTTTCCTTTCTCAACAGGATGATATGGTAAACTTGATCTACCTAGAATTGATTTCATACAGAAACCACAGGACAAAAAGAACTTAACACAAAAGCAGATACAAATGAGATACCAATTGCACAGATAAGAGACAGCACTTACGTGATAAGCATAGACTGATTCTCTCGATCTGTAAGGTAAAGAGAAAAAAATAAGGTTCAAGTCATTCTTTTTAGAGTTTGTATCATTAACAATAGCCCATTAATAGTCAAACTGATTTCCTTCTTTTTTAACTTTCTGCTTCCAGATATGAATCTGAGGTTAGACTCATTGTCCTGTCTAATACAATCATTTGTATGGTCATATTTTAATAGCTATTCAGATAGACTCATAAGAATTCTGTCCTTATGCAGACTTTTTGTGTTTACCATATAAATTAAAATGAAGATTTCAATGAGAGAGGGGGGAGGGAGGGTGGTAGAAAGAGAGAGAGAGAGAGAGAGATTTCCCAGTTTATATACTGGTGAATTAGCACCTCAGATTGTTTTATTTTTACATCCCTTCAGTTACAAACTATAAGCTCTGAAAAATGTAGGGGTTCGTAAATAAGAATAAAGTTGCTGATTTACAAATCAGTGTTCATTACAATAGAAAATATGTGCTTCTTTTCTACTCCAGCAAAGCGAATACTATGAGTTTTCAGATTATCTAAATGTCAAAAGAAAGGCAAAAAGATAAGCAAATCTAGAGCATAGGATAAAATATAAAGATAAAATAATTAATAATGTTTGTTATATATATATATTTGTTTTCGTAGATTTTCACGGGTGTAGGTATGCAGGTCTAGGTCTTTTCGAGTCTTTTCCCGTGTAAGTTTCAGAGTCTTTTTGCAACGTTTCGGCGAGATCCCACTCGCCATCTTCAGGCTGGTGCC
>JAEANM010029254.1:0-10216 GCA_017656035.1 Myanophis thanlyinensis | reverse complement strand
CAGGTCCCAAGCCATGGAGCACTTTAAAGGTGAGAACCAAAACCTTGAATTGCACCCGGAAGGCCACAGGGAGCCAACGCAGCTCGCACAGGGAAGATGTAACATGGGAGCTCCGAGAAGCTCCCATAATTGCCCATGCGGCCGCATTCTGCACCAACTGCAGCCTCCGGATCTTAAATTAGTTTCAGCTTTATCAATAGCAGTTGATTAGTCTTGTGACATAAATGATACAGTGCAAGTTTCACTTTTTGTATGATTTATTTCATCTATGGGTCCTAAAGAAGAACTTTTAGGATTATTGCCACTCAAAGGTCAAACACATGGAAAGGATATAGCAAATGCTATAACTGAGTGCATTGAAAAACATCATATTCCACTTGATAAAATTGTCTCAATTTCAAAAAACAGGGCAAAAGTATGACCGGTGTAAGAAACGGGTTTGTTGCTATTTTGAAAAAAAAAAATAATCACGAGATACTTACTTACCATTGCATCATTCATCAAGAAGCACTTTGTGTACAGACATTTCCAGAAGAAATTTGCAAAGTTATGGAATTGGTGATTAAGATTATCAATTCCATTATAGCTAAAGCTTTTAATCATCGCCAATTTAAAGAATTTTTAGTTGAAATGGAGAGTGAGTTTGCAGATCTTCTGCTACCTAACAAGGTACGTTGGTTATCAAGAGGAAATGTTTTGAAACGTTTTGCTTCCTTATTAACAGAAATTAAAGCATTTCTCCTTGAGAAAGGTGTTCGCTATCCAGAACTAACGAATGATCTGTGGATCCCAAAAAATTATTTCATGGTAGACGTTACATCTCATCTAAATCAGTTTAATTATAAATTACAGGAGAAAGGAAACACATTTTTTTCGACGTTAGAAGAAGTTATTTCATTTGAAAACAAATTATCTCTTTTTGCTAAAGATTTTGAAAGAGAAACTTTGATTCACTTTCCAAGCCTGTTGAAACATCACCAAGAAAATAATTCTGATATTGACATTTGCTATTTCAAAACAACACTTTTAAATATGAGGGAAGCTTTTCTTAGCAGGTTTCAGGAATTCAGAAACAGCAAAGCAACGTTAGCCTTTATTAAAAAAACCTCTTAATGCTACTGTAACAATTAAATTTTTCTTCCTTTAATATTGACATTGGCAACTTTGAAATGCAATTGCTGGATTTAAAAAACAAAGAATTGTGGAGCTCAAAATTTGAACATCTTTGTGCTGATATAGAAATATTGGAGAAAAACAAATGTGAACTTAGTTCACAGCACAAGTGGTCTGCTTTGAAAGACCTGGAAAAGGAAGATATGTTGATTTTTAACATCTGGAATAGTATTCCTGATTCATATAATCAACTGAAAAAAATAGCATTTGCTGTTCTTTCCTTATTCAGGTCTACATATTTATGCAAACAATCATTTTCAAGCATGAACCTTATCAAAAGTAAATTGAGAAGATCTTATTGATGAGAATCTGGAATCGTGCCTAAAATTAAAAACAACAACATACAAACCTGACTTACCAAAACTTTCCAAGGAGATGCAAAGCCATTGTTCACATTAGTGTTGGTCAGTCATTGCCATGATTTAATTTTATGGATATTGTAAGGTAAATTATAAAGAATTTAATTTTATCAATAAATAATATTGTTATTAAGTATGATATCAAGTTTTATTCAATGTACCTATAGTTTAAGAGTTAAAACTTTAAATAAAGTTTATTAAAGTTAATTTTAGGGAATGTTGTGGAGTGAAAGAAGATGTAGTGTCAAGGACTGAGAAAGGTATGTTGAGATGGTTTGGGACTTTGGACATGTAGAGAGGATGAATGAAAGGAGATAGATGAAACAAGTATACAAAATGAGTGTGGATGGGAGAGTTGGAAGGGGTTGACCTCAGAGAACATACCTCAATCAGATTTTTAGCAAAGGCCAGCTTAAGAGTACCTTACTTAAGTTAATAACAATGTACCTACCTATATAGTTTAAGTTTAAAAAATTTGGCTCTCAATAGAAATTTCAGTTGTATTGTTGATACAACAATATTGTTCTGTTGACTAATGAGTTTGCCAACCATTGCTCTAAAACAATCATTTTACTTCTAACACATTGCCTTACATTCAGATATTTTAGGTCTGTGTGCTTTGACCTTGTCTTAACAGCAATATTTCATGCCATTTGTATTGCTGATTGGTTGTCTTTGTAAATAATAATAGGCTCTTGTATCTTTATTCCCATATCTAGTAGCAATTGTTTATAAACAACCAAATCTGTACATAGCAATGATAAACAAGAAAATTCAGCCTCCATTGTACTCAAACTCAAATGTTTCTGGCATATAGATCTCCATTCTATCAGTACTTTCCCTAAGAATGTGATTGATGACTTTCGAGTAAGTAACATCTGCTGCAAAACTTGCATCTGCATATGCGTTTAATCTTAACTCATCTTTGGGTTCTAGATACAATGAATAATACATTGTATTCTTTAGATACCTTAATATATGTTTTGCTGCTTGCCAATGCCTCTCAGTAGTTCAGCATTAAATCTGGACAACTGGTTCATACTGTATGATATATCCAGCCTTGACAATTACTTAGATAAGATAGACTACCAATCAGAGATTGATAAATACCCTTATCAAATATTGGGCTTTTTACATCACTTTTGATACACTCTTGGCCCATTGGAGTTTTTGCCGGCTTACACAATTCCATTTTGAAATTTTTAAGTAATTGGTTCATTTTCTCAGTCTGTGAGATTTTATAGCCTCCCCTGGTCTTATCAATACTGCTTTATCTCACTGAGATGTTTTACTTGAACTGTGTTTTTAACATTTCAATGATATCATTAGCTTCTTTCTCAGATTTTGTTATTAAAGCTATGTCATCCATAAACAGTAGCAATAATGATATAACACCATCAGTTTCTTTCCTAAACAGACATGGATCAGCAATACCAGCTTTAAATCCTATCTTAGCTAGTTGATTTACAATACATTGGTTCCACTCATATCCTGATTGCTTCAAGCCATAAAGACTCTTTTTTAACCTCCAGCAATCAGTTTGACTATCTGTTGCTATTCCTAAAGGCTTCTTTAAGTAAACAGTATGTTGCAACAGTGCATGCAGATATGCCATCTCAACATCTAAATGATTTATAGTATATCCATGCTTGGCTGCCCAAACTAGTACTGCACGCAAACTGGGTGCAAACACTTCATCATAGTCACTGGCTGACTGATCAAACCCTTGTGCTACTAATCAGGCTTTTTGGGTAAAAGTCCCATCTACACTTGTTTTGATTTTAAAAATCCATTTATTTCCTGTAGCATGTTTACCTGGGGGTAACTGACATTCTCATAAACATCTAAATCTTTTAAGGATTTCAATTTCTTATTCATCACTGCATGCCAGGCTATCTGATCCTCATTAGGATAAATATTAAGTCCATTATACATAGCAGGTACTTTGTTTACATTACATGCAATAGTAGCCTAATATCTGTCAGGTGGTCGTGTTACTCAGGTTGATCGTCTAGGTATTACTGGGCTTAACTGTGGACTCTCCTGTTTTTCCTGCTCCTGTTCCTCTAAATCTTCCTGCATCTGCTTTTCCTCTTGCTTCTACTGCAGGTTTTACTATATTTAGTAAATATGTCAATGATTATATCATTGTTAAAGTCTAATTTACTCCACCCAATGTGTTCACTAAATCTAGCACTTGCCCTAGAGTAAACATTCACCATGCCTTTATCCCAAAACCTAAATGACCTATGGTTAGCATTATATCCTACAAAATATAGCTGTCTAGCTCTATGCTGCCCTTTATGTCTTACTTGTGAGGGAATGTGCACCTATGTTGGTGCTCCAAATGTGTGTAAGTAGTCTAAATTTGGTTTTCTGCCATGCCACAGAGTGAATGGCAATTTGCCCGTTGTTGAATTCACCATATTATTTAAAATATGGTTGCTACACATTATAGCCTCACCCCACAATGTTTCAGGCAACCCTGAATCAGTTATCATAGTTCTAGCCATAGCTTGTAATGTTTGCCCCCTTCATTCAATGAACGAGTTATGCTGTGGTCGGTAAAGAGCAGAATGCTTATGCTGTATACCAGCTGACTTGGTTAGGAATTTGTAGTTAGTAAATTCAGTCCCATTATCAATCACTACAGTAATTACTTTAGCTTTCATCTTTCTTTCAGCAAACCTTAGCCAATTAAAGAAATGTTGGAATGTTTCTGTTTTGTTGTTCATTAAGTAGCAGAAACCATATCTGGAAGTCCATGATACTTAATATATATCAGGCATCTCCCAAACTGGGTTTCTTAAGTCCAATAATATCTGCAAACACAACCTCTAAAGGTTCTTTTGTTTTGAAACCATTAATCCTGTTGGCTGGAGTAACCTTGCTTTTTTCTTGATTGCACACATTGCAGTTTAAATACTTATTTCAAGGTTTTAATTTGACACCTTCTGATAACTTCACCATTTGTTGCAGCATTTTAAAATTAATACACCCCATTCTTCTATGCAATAAATGTATACACTCATCATGTGGTCTCACATTACCACAGACTGAGTTAGTTATCAGCTAAGACGTATAAGCCATTATTTAAGGTAGCAGTAATCCTATTACCTTCTTTTTCAATTATGCAGTTATCTACCCTAAAGGTGACTACATAACCAATATTGACTAGAGCCCTTACAGATAATAAATTAAACTGTAATTTAGGTACATAATTCATTTCTAAATGCTCATTTATACATGAACAAAATGCAGTACCTACACCAGATGCTTTCACCTTCTAGCCATTTGCCAAATGTTGCTTGCTTGTGGACATTTTAACAAAAATTTTCCTATTTCTAGTTATGCACTGTGATGCTCCACTATCAACTACCCACAAATCATGCTTTACATGTGAATTGCTAGACTTAGCTAAAGTAGACATTACCAAACTAGCATTTTTCTTAGCCTTACTAGTATTCTGTTGTTTTCCCTTCTTACAGAATCTAGTTATATGTCCCTTAGCCCCACAAGAAAAACATTTTCTAACAGTATAGGCAGTTGAAGATGATTCTTCATGTTGTGGTGGTTTCTCTCTCAATTGGTCTCTTTCTGGTCTTCTTCTGGACTCTTCCAACAGTCTTGCAGTTATGTCAGTCAATGTTAGTTCATTTCATGTTAGCACTTCAAGTGAAGATACAAAATCATCATAGCTTTCATCCAGTGAGGAAAGAATGATGTAAACTTGATGTAGCTCTGAAAAAATTAGTTCTTTTTCATGTAGTTGCTGGAAAACACTTTTCATAAAGTTTAAATGCACTAACATATCTCCACCTTTCAGAAATCATGCCCTAAACAGTTTATGTGTAATATTTATATGTGCACCTACATATATAAATCCTCTTCAAATTGTCCTAACACCTAGCTGCAGAATTTTCACCACAAATATGTACAAGCTGCTGGTCACTCAGTGTTATGCTCAAAGCTTGTTCATTGCTTCGTTGAAACTCTGCTATATTCTTGGCATTATCATTGTTGTTTTGAACCCAAAAAGTTACATCTGGTGGGTTCAGTATAGCATCCCATAATCCTTCCCTACGCAGGAGTAGACTGCATTTCAGAGACCAGGAAACATAGTTTGTTCCATCCAATCAGATTTGTTGATGGGTCATGTGCCATCTTCTCCAGGATAGAAACCATCAATTACAAACTACACAGCTGTCTGTATACGGTGTTGTGTATCTATTACCAACTCTCCTTTAGCTACATCCAGAACCAACTGGGCCCATAACCAGTGTTAAGGATAGTCCCCTGTTAGGAGAATGAGTGCAATGCGAAGCGTTGTGAGAGTGTTGTGGTAGAATACACAAACCAGAATATAGAGACATTGAGTAGAAAAATAGGTTTTTACTTCCGTGGAAATAGAGGTTTAGCAACGTCCATCAATCAGTCCAAATTCATACGCAGTCAAGTCAGTCAGTCATCAAACAGTTCAGTTCAGGGATAATCCAATAATCAAATTCTAGTAACAGTTTGCAAACAGTAGCAAAACTCACACAAAATCCTCACTGGTTAATACATGGCACTTCTAACTCCTCCACAACAAATAACAGTGACCAGCATCTACCAGTGATTCTGGCTCCATCTTGTGGCCGCTTGAGGAAGCAGCAGCCAATCACACTTTCAGCATTACTTAAAGTTACAAAACTTAAAGTAACAATCCTGGTTTATATATTGTCAACCCGACTGTTAGTTTTATATTCCTAACACAACATTTTCCTATTGATTGATGGAACTCAGAACACTATATTAGTACAGTTGTGAAATGCAACCTAAGTATGTATTATTATATATAGAATTACAGGTGAAACTCGGAAAATTAGAATATCGTGCAAAAGTTCATTTATTTCAGTAAATGCAAGTTAAAAGGTGAAACTAACATATGAGATAGACTCATTACATGCAAATCAAGATAGTTCAAGCTGTGATTTGTTATAATTGAGATGATCATGGTGTACAGCTCATGAAAATCCCAAATCCACAATCTCAGAAAATTAGAATATTGTGAAAAGGTTCAATATTCTAAGCTCAAAGTGTCAGTTAATTAAGCCATAACACCTGCAAAGGGTTCCTGAGCCTTTAAATGGACTCTCAGTCTAGTTCAGTAGGAAGCACAATCATGGGAAAGACTGCTGACCTGACAGTTGTGCAGAAAACCATCATTGACATCCTCCATAAGGAGGGAAAGCCTCAAAAGGTAATGGCAAAAGAAATTGGATGTTCCCAAAGTGCTATATCAAAGCACATTATTAGAAAGTTATGTGGAAGGGGAAAGTGTGGAAGAAAAAGGTGCACAAACAGCAGGGATGATTGCAGCCTGGAAAGGATTGTCAGGAAAAGGCCATTCAAAAGTGTTGGGGACTTTCACAAGGAATGGACTGAGGCTGGAGTAAGTGCATCAAGAGGCATCACACACAGACGGATCCTGGACATGGACTTCAAATGTTGTATTCTTCTTGTCAAGTTGCTCCTGAACAACAAACAACATAGAAGCATCTGTTGCCCAGTGGTCCATAGTCCTCTTTTCTGATGAGACCAACTTTTGCATCTCATTTGGAAACCAAGGACCCAGAATCTGGAGGAAGAATGGAGAGGCGCTCACTGCAAGATGCTTGAAGTCCAGTGTGAAGTTTCCACAATCTGTGTTGATTTGGGGAGCCATGTCATCTGCTGGTGTTGGTCCACTATGCTTCATTATGTCCAGGGTCAATGCTGCCGTCTAACAGGAGATTTTGGAGCATTTCATGCTTCCTTCCACAGATGAACTTTATGAGGATGCTGACTTCATTTTCCAGCAGGACTTGGCACCTGCCCACACTGCCAAAAACATCAAAACCTGTTTCAATGACCATGGGATTAGTGTACTTGATTGGCCAACAAACTCGCCTGACCTGAACCCCATAGAGAATCTATGGGGCATTGCCAAGGGAAAGATGAGAGACATGAGATCTAACAATGCAGAAGAGCTGAAGGCCGCTATTGAAGCATCCTGGTCTTCCATAACACCTCAGCAGTGCCACAAGTTGATAGCTTCCATGCCATGCCACATTGAGGCAGTAATTGCTGTAAAAGGGGCCCAAACCAAGTACTGAGTAAATATGCATACTTATACTTTTCAGAGGTCCGATATTGTTCTGTGTACAATCCTTATTTTATTGATTGCATGTAATATTCTAACTTTCTGAGATTGTGGATTTGGGCTTTTCATGAGCTGTACACCATAATCATCTCAATTACAACAAATCATGGCTTGAACTATCTTGCTTTGCATGTAATGAGTCTATCTTATATATTAGTTTCACCTTTTAAATTGCATTTACTGAAATAAATAAACTTTTGCACAATATTTTAATTTTCCGAGTTTCACCTGTATATCTATAAAACTGTTCCCCAGGCAACATCTCTTCACCTAGTCTTCCAAGGTCATTTCCACATATACATTTTGACAAAGAAACTTTTCTCTGATGGTGATTTGGAAAATTTCCCAGGGACATTTGGAGTTCAAAAGATCAGAATAGCTTGAGAAAAATGAGAGGAGATACTCTGGCCACAAATTGTTTAAAGCAGTGTTTTTCAAACTTGGCAACTTTAAATCCTTTGGACTTCAACATCTAGAAATCCACATGTATTAAAGTTGCCAAGTCTGAGAAAAACTGGTTTAGAACTTTAAACATCAGCACCACTATATCTTAGTGTAGTAGATAAAGAGCTGTCATCACATTAGCCAATTTAATTTTGCAACCTTGCTCGAAACCTGTTAGTAAGACCAGAGAGACTAGATCAGGAAGCAACTCCACAAGAAGACTAAAGTTATTTGTATCAAGTTTGGTTATAATTAAAAAATATTGCAAGACTGATTATGCCATTCCTCCTCAGCTTTGTCTTAGTTTAGTGAATTTGGGAGGTATCTGAGCTGAACATTGTCTTTAGTATCTTTTGCCAAGGCAACAAAGCTTGCATATCTCTGTTAAGATTATTTATCTTTACATAACCTTAGCTTGAAAAATAGAAATAGGCTAAAGCCACTAAAACTATAGTTCATTCCACTTGAGCTAACTGGAGTGTTGAAGTTATTGTCAAATTATTTCAGATGAAATTTCAGATTGCATTAAAAAAAACCTCAAAGAAAATTGTATTTCAGGTTCTATGAATTGAAAATTAGCTTTGTTTACAGATCAAGCAAGTATCTACCATATTTTTACAGAGGAAGTATCCCTAATACGTTCATTGAAATCTCTAATATATTCTTTGGAGAACTGATAAATTCTGGCTGTTTAGTTTATACACCATTGATTGACAAATTATGTCAAAACAGTAAACAGTAATAATAATAAAAGGAAACAGCAATACACTTGATATGTACTTTTTAATAAAATCCTAAGGAATAGTTGGTACAAAACCTATTATTTATTTATTCTTACTGTAATATTTATTCTCCCCAGAAAACCAGAGTTAGTAAGTTACCTTAAGAGACAATCATGGACATAAGCTTATCAATGAATAGGTTTCCATTTCTAGGGGTGTCGTTGAGTTGAAACATCTTTCCCAGATAATATGACATATTGACTATTATTCCATACCGGTTCTAATAGTTTTTAAAGACTTAAATACCTGTTTGAAAAGGAAATTAATTTGCTATCTAAATAGGGACAGTGAGCTCCCAAAGAGAGATTCTAAGTGAGAGCATCCACTGATGAGTGGGGACATTATAAGGAGGTTATTTTCCCCTTCATCACTTCATTGTGCATCCAAACAAAGTCTCTCAATGTGATCCATTTCTGCTATTGAGACATAAAACATTTAGAGATTCTTCTAATTAGTCTACTATGTAAATCATAGTAATTGCAGTACTTTGTTATTGTTTGTACTCTGATAATATTTTGTAGCCATGTAAATTTTGCTTATATGGCATTTCCTTCTTCTTTCACACAATGTGTAATAAAATGTTATATTTACATATGCCCTATAAGAAGCTCTGGACAGATTGTTCTGAATAAGTTTCTCTGAATCTCTCTTTTAGTATTTTCAGATTTTTACTCTGAAAACAGACCACTGCATCACTGTAAATTAGCACATGTATAACAAGCCCTATACAATTCTTGCACTTTTAAAAAATTGATCACAGGTCTTTTAAATCTCTGGACATAGTAACTTTGTTTTTCTTTTGGGTGTTCATCAGGAACTACCTGAACTACCTGTCAGGTTCCTAAATTCACAATGAAAGTATATTATACCTCCGCTGTATATTTCTTCTTTGACAGCAGCAGAAGTTAAATGAATGGGTATGATGACAGCCAAAATGGCCTTTAAATTGCAAGACATTTTTAAAGTGTAGTCTTCTAGTACATAATTAAAAAAACTGTTTGTTTTTTTTTAAATACAGAAAGGATATGAACATTTCAGCTGAATAGCCTCAGTCTAGTTTTTCTTTACTTTGTATTCCCAAATAAATTCCACACTGGAGTTTTAACTACAGTATCAAGGATTCTTTTCAGCATTCATATTTACATTGAGTTGTTTCAATCACAGTATCATCTTTAGACATTTCAATTATAGTAATTGCAATACACTGCCATTGCTTCTACTGTTTGATAATATTGTATATAAATGTACTCTCTCTCTCTCTCTCCTCTCTCTCT
>JAEANM010029253.1:0-10217 GCA_017656035.1 Myanophis thanlyinensis | reverse complement strand
AATAATAATAATAATAAGGAGAGGGGTAGGTTTAGGGATACGGTTAGGACTACTTAGAGCCTTGGTAGTAAGCGGATTGTTGCGGTTTTTTGCTCATATGACTTGTTAAAATGAAAAAGTAGATGTCTGGAAGGAGAAAGCATTAAAATATCCATCTATATCTGGGAGAGCCACTTTCTGGAGAAAAAGATTCAGCATTTTTCTGCACCACCTCTGAAGATAATGAAGCAAGAAGCACAAAGGACTTGTAGTACTACCTTTTTTTTCTGAAAAGGACTTATATATTAAGGTAGATGAACATAAGCTTCAAGCTTAGTCACCTCTGGCAGGCACACAATAGAAGAACAATGTACTGAAAAGCTTTGTTGTCATGGGCAAAACTTCACACTTAAAAAAATATTATTTTCATAGTAAAGAAATAGAAAAGCAGTCCCCATTGTATGTCACCATTCTACTCCCAGATCCCTTGCCAACACTGACTTTTGCAAAGGTGTATGTATGCATGCATGCATGTATGCGTGTATGTGTGCACTTGTGGATCCCAGTCCTATCTTCCCATGCTCAAAAAGCCAGCTCCCTTGTCCTATGTTCTTTGGGAACAGTATTTTCTTGCTTGCTTTGAATGCAGTAAACCTGTACAATTTCTTTACATTTGTGCAGAACCTTGCACAGTTTTTGATTTTTGTTTTTGTTTTTTGCTAAGTGGGAACCATAGCTGTACCTGAAATTTTGGCTGTTGAACATCACTAGTTGTTTTCTCTAATTTTTTTTGGTCTTTTTTAAAATCTAAAAATGAAAAAAAAATTGACAGCCTCTGGAGAGTAATATTTTAGGTAATGCCAATAAAAAGCTAAATCTCAGCTCCTGGGTTACCATGGTAATAGAAGTGGGCCGGAGTGACTCTTTCGCCCCACACCTCCTGTACACTTCTTTGCATGAATGTGAAATTTAAATGCACTGTTGCTAAGGCACAGGTTTTTTGCAAGGAGATATGAACATCAGAGTCCTAAGACCTTCTATGAACATAGAGAATGAACACTGAGTTGACACTGAAGCTCATACATGCCCAGATTTCATTGTGAAGAGGGAAAACTATCTGAAGTGAGAGTTTTCAAGTGACCCTTGTAAAATCTCCTGCATTATTAATTTATATCCTCCTCATTACTAATTTATTTTCACATTTCTCCCGGTTGCAGATCTCGCCAAACACAAAAAAACGTATTATTCTTATTTTGTTTGCACTTGGGTCATGTCTCCTCAAATCAGCCAATTTCTTTGCACAGAATAACCTGGATGTTCATGTGATATAATGATGCTTCACCTGGATCTGTTAGAGTTCCAACTTTAAATCCCTGCACATTTGAGGTGTGCGGGGGGGGGGGAGGGGAGAATAGATACATTTTGCTTAACTGTCCACTTTAGGAAAGAGTTTGCAGGCTAACAAATTGTTGTTCTGGTTTTTAATTAAAAAAATCTCTTAAATGGTTTACTAGAACAAGCTGGGGGTGGATGGAGATTGATTTTATAAGTCAGAGGAGTCTTCCATTTTTTAAAATAAAAGGTCTAAAAAGACCAACATGCTTATAGCAACATTGCACTTTTGCAAATAGGGAAATTTAAATCCCAGTGTATGGCCAGTTTCAAAAGGACTGGGAACAGAGTCTTTCAGATGCATAATAAAGTTTACAGAGTATGTGCATGTTCTTGTTATCTCACCATATTTTTTTTTCTAGGAGAATATATACGTTAGACAGATTAATTTTAGCTATCATTCACGCCCCTCTGTTTATGTGGAATTCTTATATTTGTTTTCAGAAGGCTCTTTAGAGGATTTTGTTTTTAACCTGCAGGTAAATGGGGCACCATATTGCTTTAGGATTTTAATATATTTGCTTTATTTTACATACATACTTTTCAGACAAATAGTTTAATATATTATGCTAACTACATGTATGTAGTTAGCATAATATTGTCAACCATCCCAACTTGGTCAGTTAGAAAAGCAAGACTCTCAGATCCATTGTTAGTGAAAGTACACTTTACTAAAGACTAATGGTTACAGAAGACGCAAAGCTGGATCTGGGATTTTCATGCCCAAACCGTATGGTTAACTTTTTCCTTGTTCTCACCTTCCTCTCCCCCACATCAACGAGTGTCCAATTAGGTGCTAACAAATTGTTTGAGTAGCAGTCCCTGTTTTCATGGGCTGGATGGCTGGATGGTTCTGCACTCCATAGTGTGACCGTGGAATGGCCAGCAACCAGGGGTGAAATTCAGCAGGTTCTAGCAGGTTCGTTAGAACTGGTAGTAAATTTTCTAAGCAGTTTGGGAGAACCAGTTGTTAGAAGAAATCTCCTTTTGTTTTGTTTTTTTCCACTTTACAGGATTAATCCTGTAAGGAAGGCAGGAAAAAAAACATTCTGGTGTTGTTTCTAGCCTAATCTTTATTTGCCCTGCTTACAGAAACTGCCCACCCAGTCACATGACTCCCCAGCCATGCCCACCAAGCCACACCCACAGAACCTGTAGTAAAATAAAATGAATTCCACCACTGCCAGCAACTCTCATGGGATGGCACGATGCATAGTTTCGATTCCTCTCATGCTAATACCTCTCCCCCCATCCTATCTCACGATTCCCACCACCACCGTTGAGTACAGCAGGCTGACAGAAGGCAGTGCATAGCAGGATGGCAGTCCTGACAGCTACATACGTAGAAACTAGACATATTTAAGCCTGACCATTTGTAAGTATAGAACATACAAACATTAGGAAGCAGGACTAAAGCTAGGGATCTTTAAAAAAAGCAGACACTGAAGATCTTTTGGGAATGTTTCTTGGGGAACTCAAAGAAAATATTCATCATAAAGCTACAATAATAAAGCATCAAGAATTCTAAAATAGAAAATCTGGTGGTTTGGATTCACACTTCACCTAACATGTCATGTAGCTGGTTAGTTTAGCTTAACAGGTTGTATGAAGGTATTGTAAACTATGGTATGGAGTTTGCTAAATATGCTCTATGACCCCAAGGGTGATTTATTCAGCAAAACATGATGGGGCAAACAGTTTGATAGGGCAAATTGTTTGATTATTTTGGAGGTCCATCTTCCTGGAAAAAATGTGTTTTCTTAAGAGAGGGGGAGGGGAGGAAATCAGAGAATGTTAAAACCAATTGATCCATAGGTATAGTTTGAATATCCTTTGGGGGAGAGATGGCTTGTTTTTGCTTTTGCTTGGCCTGACAACCAAAGCAATCCGTACGTGTAAATATTTCCCTTTTTCTTTGCGCCTTCAGTTGGTTTCAGGAATACCCTTTTAACAAACCATTGAACTCATGTTGGTAGCATTCTTTACATCACTTTACATTGAGGGGGTCTGTGTGGAGAGAGTTTCCTCTTTCAAATTCCTGAGAGTCCATTTTAGTGAAGATCTCACCTGAAAAAATAATACAACCCAGGTAATCAGGAAGGCCCAACAGAGACTCCATTTCCCTAGGGTCTTGTGGAACAACAACTGATGACCGCCTATCCTAGCTTGACAACTGTGGATAGAAAGACACTATAGAGGGTGATGAGCCCAAAATATCATGGGCCCTGACACCACTAGATGAAATCGCTAGGACTCACTGACTTAGAAGAGTGAGGGAAATCCTCAGTGAAGAACCACACCCTGGTCAGCACTTCTTTACTCTCCTTAGAGATTAGGCAGGAGATATAGAAGCATAGCCAGCCATACGAACAGGTTGAAGAACAGCTTTTATTTGTGGGCTGTCAGACTCCTGAATGTAACATAACACCATAGGTATGCAATATGAGAAACGCCTAAGGCTGGCGCGAAGTGTAACATGTCCATATTGGTACAATATATTAGAATGTAATGTTACGCACATATATGTATAGAAGATTGTGGGTTGTTAGTATGATTTACTGGGTCAGGGATTTTCTTCTCTCACTGTGATTGTATTTGTATTTGTGTGGGGGTGGGTGCACTAAGGGAGGCTCAGCCAATCTCATTGAACACATGTTGTGCATTGACAATAAAGGTTTGAACTATTCTAACATGACTATCATTTGTGTATATGAGAGCTAGTTGTGGTGTAATTTAGGTTATCAGGCTAGAAACCTGGCAGTTGTGAGTTCTAAACCCACCTTAGGAACAAAGTCTGCTGAGTGACATTGGATCAGTCACTCTTTCTCAGCCCTAGGAAGCAGACAATGGCAAAGCACTTCTGAAATGTTGCCAAGTAAACATCAGACACTGACTCAAAGGCACCAACTGATTAAAAAGATTACTCTTGTATGCCTTTATTCCTCCCTTCAGCCATGTGACTGCTTTTGTATGGAAGGTACAGGTAGTTCTTAATGTACAACAGTTTGTTTAGTCACCGTTCAAAGTTATAACATATTGAAAAACGTGACCATTGCAGCATCTCCATGGTCATGTGATTTACATTCAGATGCTTGACAACTGACTCACATTTATGACAGTTGCAGTGTCCCAGGATCATGTGATCCCCTTGTGCAACCTTCTGACAAGCAAAGTCAATGGAGAAACAAGATTCATTTAACAACCATGTTACTAATTAAACAACTGCACCATTCACTTCACAAATTGGCTAGAAAAGCCATAAAATGGGGCAAAACTCACTTAGCAATTTTCACACTTAGCAACATACACTTTGGGCTCAACTGTGATGGTAAGTTGAGGACTGCCTATATTAGCTTTTTAACCTTAAAGGACTGAAGGTGTCTCCAGCTCGTAGCGTTAGAGCTCTGTGTTGCTTCAAATTTGAAGTGAAAAAGATGCTTTGAAACATGTGGAGATATTCCTGTAATGGTTGTCTGCCACTTTTTAAAGCAGCTGTGTCTGTTTTCAGGATTGCACAACTACCAGTACAATCCCAGGCAAAAAAAGCCTTTGATTTAAGACAAAGCAATCTGTCACTTTAGATCTAAAATTCATCTCTCTTATTGGTCAGCTAGAAGGAGCACACTGGCGTTCTTAGTCTCTTAAGGCCAGGGTTGTTTTTGTCAAGATCTACTCTAAGTAGCAAAATCTGTTCTTTGTTGTTCGATTTTTCCCATCGCTGCTCATGAAGTATAATTTTTCTCCTCTGATATATCTTTGGTTTGATGAGCTGTCGATGGCAAAAGAATTTAATCTCTCATCCTGTCACTTTTTTTTCAAGTGTAGTGAGGTGGCAGTACTTTATTACAGAACCACTCAACTGTCCTTTTTTATTGATTGCCCTTTGGCATAGATGACCTTAGATCAATATGAGAAGGATTATTTAGTGCCTTAAGGTCTACATCAGATGCCAAATTGAACTATTGGCAGCCATGTATATGTTTAACTACCAAAATCTGCTGTGGTAAAAAATGGTGTTGCTGGATTTTGGTATGTATCTTTATAATAGGATACTAAAGAGAAAAGTCTACTACTGTAAGGAGCAGGTATTTTACTGGAATTAGCAGTTGGGATGCAATCCCAAGAGGGGGGGGAAGCACCAAAAACACACAATAAAATCAGTGAAACTTCTGATTGAACCATGCATAGGAATAGGCTGTACGTAGGACATAAAATATGTTGGTCTTCTAAGCTTTCTTAATTTTTAACCCTTCAAATACGCTGTCGTGATCTGTGCTGTAGTATTATAATTTTTAAATACAAAAATTATAACAAATATGAAAAAGTAAGGAAAATTAAAAAAAATGAAGAAAGAAAATATAAAGAGCCTTGGTGGCACAGTGGTTAGAGTGCAGTACTACTTCTGCTGGCTGCCTGCAATTTGACAGTTCAAATCTCACCAGGCTCAATGTTGACTCAGCCTTCCATCCTTCCAAGATGGGTAAAATGAGGAGCCAAATTGTTGGGGGTAATATGCTGACTCTGTAACCACTTAGAGAGGGCTGTAAAGCACTATGAAGTGGTATATATAGTCTAAGTGCTATTGCTATTGCTATAAACCTATGACTTCCACCTTTCTTTTAATTGAATAGTTGCTATCTTACTTGTTCCCCTCCCTCTTTTTTCCCCTATTACATTGTAAATCCCTCACCCTTCTCTTTTAACCCTTTTTAGTCCCCAAATCCATAAATCATCAATTTTGGTTTTTTCTTCTTTCAACAAAAAGTCCATTTAAGGTTTCCAATCTTTCCAAAGCATCTTTATCACATTGTAATTTTGATAGAAGTTTTCCTCTTCCTTTTCACACTTTCAAAATTACTTTGATATTCCTTTATACATTTTTGACAGCTTGACTGCTGTCATATGCCAATGAGACATCATTTTATAAAATGATGGAAGATTATTTATCTTAAATAATCATATGTTATGATTTGTTAATTGTAAATAACCTATATGCATATCTCCCTTGAAGAAATTTCTCAGCAATTATTACAGTACATCATTTCAATCTCTTTGTAAGTGTAAACATGTACAAATCTTTACAAACAAAAGTGTCTACATTTGATAGACAGATGAACAAACCCACAGATTGCAGTGGCTTGGTCAAGTATTTCTGGAATTGTGAGTTTGAAAACTAAAAGCTTGTTAAAAGATAATTATAATAGTATACCCACATTGTGTTGTACTTTTAAAACAGCATTTGCTGCTAGCCTGCCTGACTCCACATTTCTCATTATTATTGCAGCAAAATTTCAGCCTTCTTTCTAAGCTCCAATAACATCCGTTATGCATCAAGGAGAAAAATCATCTTTTTTTATTTTGCATAGTGTTACAAAGCAACAAATTTGATAAATTGAAGTCTTTTAGACAAGGGTGGTTATAGCAGATGATTTCAGAGCCCTGGCACCCTATCCTCACATGCAACTATCCTTCACAGTATGAATAGCCATTCAATCCATTTTAGTGGAACAGAAGTAAGGTTGTTGAGAAGAAAAGATAATTAACATGGGGAAGCCAAAAAATTTCACTTGTGCTTTTACAGCCTCTCACCCTATTAGACCAGTTATTTGGAATCCTGAGAGGGCCATTTCTTGCCAGAATGGATTGCAGTTGAGTTGAGTTTCATTATATTTTTAATTAAGAGAACAAAGAAAAGGGTGAAAAAGTAATACAGTTGTTACAAACTTTGGAAGAAGTTTTAGAGATTTTTCTATGTATCCATCTGGTTTAACTTTCTTCATTTTTCCCCAGTTAGTTTCCAGCTGGTCACTGATAGTAGGTAGAGCCTACAAAAGTCAGGCAGAGCATCCAAGCAGCAGTTAATAAGATGTGTAGGATTGCAGGATGGCAAGACAGTGGGATGTTGGTCAGCAGATTGGCAGACCTTTTAAATTCTTGACCATATTTTTAAAGACAACTCATTTTTGGTATATTAAAAGTCTGAAATGGTACCACAGCAGGGATGACACTAGACCCGCTAGCTTGCAGATTTCAAAAACAACACAGTTCAAATGCTATTGCATGGTACCCCATAGGATAAAGTGGGAATTAAGGTAACTGAAATAGGATCTAAATAAGTCTGCTTTCAAATGTGGGGAAGAAAAACAGAAAAATCTATAGCTAGATAAATACCAATGTATGTTAAATAGAGATGCATTAATTTTTCATTATATTTCAGTAGCAAAAATAAATTAGCATTTTGACAAGTACCTTATATGATTTCAGTGCCAATTATTGATATTGTTGTTTACTCATAACTCATAATCAAAGATTCTACTTTTTCCCAAGTCTCCTATTTTTAGCTTTATTTTCTATTATTATCTTTGCAATGCATGCTAGAAGGTTACTTGTTTTAAAATATCACAACAGTGCCATGTGAGGAAAGGAGGACTGCAAAATAGTATTTAGATGGAGGCTCGACTGAAGTTCTGTAGCTGATCTTATTTTTTTAGCTCTGTTGGATTGACAAGTGCTCTAATTCTTCCTGAATCATTCAATGTATTCATTTTTAAGGAATGGTACCGTAGCTGGTGATGTCTCCTTGCATAGTGTATTGAAGGAAAAGTGCTCTTTCTTATCTGTCACCTGCACTGTCTCAGAATCATTCTGCTAAGTGTCTTTTGTCTGCTCACGAACTGATAAGAGGTTGGTAATCCACTGATTGTTGATAATGGGAGCAAGTTTGCCCTGGCCTGTGTAGATAAGAAAGCTCTGTGCAGCAAATGAAGGGTGATATAACATAGGAAAAAGGTGACATAGCAGTGAACTGGTGCCAGGGTCTTACAAAACCTGTCATGATGGATTCTGTAGATAGGTAACCCTTGCTGAGCACCAGGGCATCTAATCTAATTTCTGCAATTTAAAATTAAGGTATTCACATAAATTAATATTAGTTCAAGGCAAGCATCAATGCTATTTGCAGAAAAATGTGCAGGAAATCAGGTTGATGGAAACCAGTATTGCTAACCATTACTAACCATTCAGTGAGAAGCATAGGGTGCTGCTTGCTGGAGGAAGAGGAATTGTAAAAGGGAACTTTCATTTTATTGCTAGCTACAAAAAAAGTGTTGTTTTTTAAATAGCATATTAGCATCAGTGTAGGGATATCTCTATCTAAATGTTATTTTTGCAGTCCTCTTTTCCTCACACATCACTGGATTTTTAAGCATAATTGACCCCCAACCCCCAAAAAAACACATTCAAGCATTGTGGTGGATAGGAGATATTACTGAAAGGGATGAAGAAAGAATACCATGAATATATGTCAAAGTTATAAATTCCCAATATGGTCACCCAAGGTATGAAGATCATCTCAGCTAAAGCAAGAATGCACCTGTATTGGCAGCAGTGATAGAGGAAGATGTGGGAGATGGGTTGATCATTTTAATAACAATGGCAATACATCAATTCAGACCATGTGGGAGAAGGCAGTGGTAATGCATTTGCTTTCTACTACACTATGAGCAGGGGAGGTGCAGTGGTTACAAAACAGTACTACAGGCTACTTCTACTGACTGCTGGCTGACTGCAGTTCAGCAGTTCAATTCTCACTGACTCAGGGTTGACTCAGCCTTCCATCCTTCTGAAGTCAGTAAAATAAGGAGCCAGATTGTTGGGGACAATATACTGACTCTGTACACCACTCAGAGAGTGCTGTCAATCATTATGGAGTGGTATATAAGTCTAAATGCTACTACTATTTCTACTTTTGTCATATAAGAAAAGAAAATCCAAAGATAGCATTCTGTGGGAATAAAACAAGAAACTCAAACATGGTAAAGCTCAGCACAGTGAAAGATGAAATGAAGGTACTAAAAAATTGATATGAGCAAAATAAGATGGATTGAATAGGACACCTTTAGTCAATCACATTGTTGATTACTGAAAAAGAAAGAAGAAACAGCCTTGCTTCTGTAGTTAGGAAAAGTATGGAAAGAGCAGTACTCAGCTACAATATAATTAATTGACTTCATGGGCAACCTTCATGGGCAGCCATTTAATAATCATACAAGTTTACATTCTAACCACAGGCACAGAAAAAGAGAAGCTTAACAAGTTTTATTATTAATTTGAAATCTACAGAACATTTGGACTTCCAGGGAATATGGCTAACTGAACACATGCATGAGAAGAGGTCTCAGAAGGATTTCTTCTTGGAGTGTTACTTTTCTATCTTTTAACTGAAGCGACTGATGTCCCATCAGTTTTTATGACCCACCTGGTTAGGGTGTGTGGAAGAATTTCCCCTCAAGACCCTTCAATATCTCTATAAGCCAGCAAATTGCTCCTGTAATTGAACTCTGAAGTTATCTGTATGCCAAAAGCTGGGATGGGAGGGGCTGCAATGTGTTCAGGGGTCAAAGAAGCTGTCCATTTTTAATTGTATTTTTCAAACAGACAGTAAGTTATGCCTTCCTTTCTTAATCACCTTCAACCATTTTGGTTTACTATTGTAGTAACTGGCAGCTTGGTCTTCTTAAGATGTGGGTAGCTAAAATTTTATGATTCTGATTCTAACTAAAAGAGGAAACCAAGAGAAAACTTGAAAGGTCTCTAAATAAAATTTGTGGGTCAATTGCTCTCTAATGATAAAAAATTCTCTCAAAGCACTTATGAGATATAAATGTGGAGAAGTTTACCAAACTGCTAAAAATGCAGAGGAGTATATTGCAACCTACGAAGAACTGGATATTAACTTTCATTTTCACTCTCACTATTATGGTTCAAATGTAAACCAAACCATAACAAACACAGGACTATAATAATTTCTAAACTACCTCTTAAATAATCTACCTCTCTTAACCACT
>JAEANM010029252.1:0-10217 GCA_017656035.1 Myanophis thanlyinensis | reverse complement strand
ACGTGGTGAAATATTGTTTTTATTGTTTTTTGTTTATGTTTTGTTATTATCAATAAAAAAAATTATAAAAAAAAAAAGATCTTATGAATAAACATAAAAGCATATATGGAGAGAGGAATGTGAAATGAACAGATTTCCAAAAAAGAACTGAAATCTAATCACGAGCATATCCTATAATATAGATATATTATAGAATATGAATAGAATAGTGGCAGTGTTTAAAGACATCTTGAAATATGCAGATGATAATATCTGTTAGCAAAGATTTTAGATAGCTCACTATGAAAGTGAAAATGTTAATATTAAAGACATGACAAAAACAAAGATATTGTCATTCCAAGTGGTTAGTGAATCTGTAATGGATAGCAATAATTTTGGTTTTCACGTTTAAGAATAGAAAAGTGAACAATGTGCCGAAGAAATAAAAATGATTAGAGGACTTAACGACCACAACTGAACTTAAAATTGAACTTTGCCCCTATTACAACCTTTCTTGCAACCATTGTTCATTACTGCAGTTATTAAATTAGTAACATACTTGTTAAGTGAATCTGGTTCCCCATTGAGTCTGCTTCTCAGAAAGTCCCAAAGGTGATCACATGACCCTGGGACACTGCAACTATCATAAATATGAACCAGTAGCTGAATTTTAATCATATGACCATGGGGATGCTACAACAGTCATAAGTCTGAAAAATGGCCATAAGTCTCTTTTTTCAGTGCCATTGTAAGTTCAAACCACAAGATGTTGTAAGTCGAGGACTACCTGTAATGATAATTTTAGACAAGATCATGAATAATAAAGGCATTTTGATGACAACAAACATCCAGTTGTTTTTCCAGTGTTGATATATAATTGTGAATATTGTTCACTGAAAACAGCAAGACAAAGCAGATATTTTGGTTGAGTGATAAGATGAAGAACAGATTCCAAAGTTTGCTTAAATGTCTTTGGAAAAACTAACAAGGGTAGTGGTCATTTGCCCCTGCAATCAATAGGTATCAACTCAAATTGATAGCACCTAATTAATGTAAAGCACTAGGGATTATTTAAATTTATTTGGAAGTGTCAGTAATTGAATATAACTATTGCAACTAACATTAATTTAATTTATATTGCTCCTTACATCCTAGGTGTCCTCTAAGCAAAATTTGTACTGAATTATATGGTCATGTATTTTTCCTTATATATTATTCTAATTTCTTTGGAATATGCATAGGATTATATATTCAGTAAAATTGGATAGTTGGATACAATACTGATGTTTGGCATTATTTTTCCTGTAACACAAAACATGTTAATTAGAAGGAACTTGTTCTTTGCTGATTGTTCAGCCATTATTATGTTTATGCTACATTAAATGTTTAAGCAATGCTGTCTTCCTTATCCAGAAAAGTAGAAGACTAATTTTGATTGGTTTCCTTTCTCACTATATTATACTTTACTATTTCCTCTAAAAAAATCTGTAGTTTTGTTCCTAATTATTCGCAGATGGTCAGCTAATTTAAACTTCCCATCTGGCTACATCCAAGGATACAAATCTCTATTGGTTATGAATACATCCTGATGAAAAGATTCCATCTGTTTGAGTCTTCTTTACATATCTGTATCAGAAAAGCTACTGTTAAACTAAATGAAAGACCATCAAAACACTGATTGGAAGGAATCAAGTATTGCTTGTACAAATTCATATTTATACCAAATAGTTCTCTAAAATATTGGAATGTTATTAACATCTTAGTTATTAAAATGTTTTTTCTAGCATTTTAAGAATTTTGGAACTGACTGAAATATATTATGCAAAAAAGTTGTAGCCTTTTTGGCTTTTAGTATACAATGCTTGAATGAAGTAATAAGTTTTCCTTCCTAACTTAACCTATGTAATTCAAATATGGATAATTAAATGTACTGATATGCCTTTTATTTTTTCTACAGAATGGAAAACCATTGACAAAATTGGGATTATTCAATTTTACAAGCAATTCATAAGTGTGTATTTTAATCAAATCCCACCCCTATTAAAGATATGCCTATGAACTAGTTATAAAACTAATTGAATTTTCCAAAATTTGAACACTGAGTTTGTTTAGTTAGATGAAGTTGTTAACATTTGTTAAGTATCTTAATATTAGACATGGAAAGAATAGGATATATATTCCCATGTACAATGAACTGGGAGAAAGCTTCATTGGATAATATATTCTTTTATTTAACTACATAAAAAGAATTAAGACAGAGCTTCAATTAATTAAAAAAAACTCAATATTTCAAGGCAGTAAGTGACTTGTAGGCTGCTGTAGCATGGTCAGTTTTGTTTCAGCTTCCTATATTGTGTGAATCTTGCTTGCTTTTTTTAACGTTCTATAATTTAGCATACATTAATGTGTGTAATAGTTTTCATTAATAAGATGAGAAATGGATGCAATGAATGAACAAAATCTTAATGATAGATTGATTAAGTTTACAAAATACCATGATGTTGTTAGGATCCTTTTTTTTGTGAAACATTGTGTAATTATGACAGGCATTTACAAATACAAATCTGAAATACTGTCCTCTGCTTAATTTTGAAGAGAAGTCACCTTACACTGTTTTTCAATTAGAAGTCCACCCAGGATATCAAATCATTTGAAATTGTTTAGCATCCACCTAAATGCTATACCTACTGCTAAATCTTAAATTTCTTCCCAACCTAGATATCAAATGTGCAAGGGGATTCAAATCACTCTAACCTCATGGTGGTAAACCTATGGAACGTGTGTCAGAAGCAGCACGCAAAACCATCCTGTGAAAAATGCACAGCATTGCTGGCTCCTCGTCCCATTCTCGCACATGTGTGCTCTGAGAGCCGGCCGGCCAGCCAGCCACTGTACACATGCATGCCAACCAGCTGTTTGTTGCGCGCACATGCACGCCAGGAACCCAGAAGCTTGGCCGGCTGGCTCTCAGAGTATGCATGTGTTGGGATGCTGCGCTTCCAGGTTTCACCGCTCTGATACGTGTGAAAGCTAGCTGGCTGGCGTGCATCACTGCAAGAGAACGGGATGAACCAGCAGTGCATGTTTTCCGCGGCACGCAAGCCGGCACACAGTGATATAAAAGGTTAATTGTAAAAGGTTAACACCACTGATTCAATGTAATCTGAAGCCATGATTTATAAATAAGTGATTAGTTTATGCTAAGCCAAAAATAAACCTACATTAAAACCTCATATATTGTGTGAATTGAGGAAAACCTCCAAGTTTCAATCCCTAAAAGCCCATACTGTACTGCATGAAGCTGGATTCACACATTAAACCATATTTGATTTTGGCATAACACATTGCATGAATCTAACCATTGCAATTTGCATGCCATGGTTTAAAACTATCCCAAAGGTGTTTTTCAAAAGGCAACTGGGCTGTTTTTTTTCTTGAAAATGTTTCGCTTCTCAGCCAAGAAGCTTCTTCAGTTCTGACTGAATTGGTGTGTAATAGAAGGATTTATGGTTTTTGCAATAATCTTGTTAGCCGAGAGCCGTTGAGGTCACTTGGAGGTTTATCTGTATTGCACTGATTCAGGTGACCCTCAGGGTACAGATAACCCCCCAAGAGGCCTCAACGACTCCCAGAGAGCTGACGCAAAAAAAATAGAAATCCTTCCGTTTCCCCCCATTCAATCAGAACTGTTCTTGAATGGGAAGCGAAACTTCTTCAAGAAAAAAAACTAAGGAAGCCCAGTTGCCTTTCGAAAAGCACCTGTGGGACAACCATAACCTGGATGATTGATTTCCCGACCTCAACAAATTTAAGCGGCATAGACTCCCAGAATTCTGGGAGTTGAAGTCCATGCCTCTCAAATTTTTTGAGGTGGGGAAATATTGGTTTAGAGCTAATTTATGCTGGGTGAATCACTCAAGTGCCGGCTTATTTAACCCTGTCTGAGAGCTCTTCAAGCTTAATTCACTACGCAAAAACTGGGACTACATAATTGCTCCCTATCACATCCCCATCGGAGTTGCCCCCTCAAACCTCCCACCTAACTGCCAACAGTACACGCGCCCCGCTTTCCTTTCTCAGCCTCATACGAATGCACGCCCCAAAAGCTGTCTAAAACAGTGCCTGCTCCGGTATTCTATTGTAACATCTAAGAAACCCAAGCACTTTTATTTTGGGGGGCGGCTTAAAACATTCGCCTTCTTTCCTATTTCTTTTAACTTGCGGCGAGAATATTGTCCGGTGTTTTTTTTCTCCGCCAGGTACTTCGGGCGTTTTTACAATCCGGCACTTTTGAGGGACAGGCGCGCGGATCAGGTCAGGACTCCCTTCCCTAAACCGGAAGGGAGGAGCGGAGATACGACGAAGCGCCGCCTTCTTTCTTTTTGGCCTGTGGACGCCATCTTGCAGGTACCCGCTGCACTTCGGCGGCTCCTCGGGTTTTTTTCCGTCTGGTACGCTGAGGGTGGAGGGAGGGGAAAGGCAGCCCCGGAAGGCTGGCCGGAGAAACGGGTGAAAAAACTCGGTTCGCTGGGATACCGGAAGGCCTGGGCGGTTTAGAGAACGTGGGTTCGGGGCGAAATGAAGGCCGGGCGAAGAGCGTCGGGAGAGCCGCAGGGAGACGAGCGAGCGAGCGGGAGGGGAGGCTAGGAAGGCAGACGAGCGAGAGGAAGGGGGTTATGGTTTGATCCAGGCCAGAAGCGAAGTAGGGAAGGTCGGGAGCGGCGGGAGGAGGATGGTGGCATCGAGGCGCACGTGGCCGAGGCTGGTGGTGGTGGTGGGGGGCTCCTCTTCCTCCCCCCCCATCTGGTAGCCCAGGGGTGGGCAATTGCGGTTCCTTCATGACTCGTGGACTTCAACTCCCAGAATTCCTCAGCCAGCATGGCTAGCTGAGCATGGCTGGCTCAGGAATTCTGGGAGTTGAAGTCCACGAGTCATGAAGGAACCGCAATTGCCCACCCCTGAGGTAGCCCAACGCTTGGGAAGGAGTAAAGCTTTACATTTAATAAACGTAACATCTTTATCTGACTAAAGTTTAGTAGCTTGAAGCACGTGCTCTGAATGCAGGGGCCCCGGAGTATGTCTCCCCCGTTTTCGAGAGCCAGGAATCACCAAAATCACAAGTCCACATAAAGACGATCGGTCGGCCCATCGCGAGTCAAATCTGCGATCTGGGCATATGGCAGAATTGCCATGTATTTCCCCCAAGAATTTAAAAAGTGGTTGGTGTAGGTTTCTCCTAACCTGCTGCCTGTGGGGATGTGGCTTATTTGGGAGGCTATCCTCTGGGAAGAGTATTCCTGCTCGGAGTTTATTATCATAGGTCATCAGAGAAGGTCACACTTGACAATAGGGGATGGCAGGTTGACCTAGGTCAACGTAGAAGTCAACTATGGCATGGATTTAACTTTTTTTTTAAAAAAGACAGACTTAAAAAATATGGAGGTCCTTAAACGCTTCAATCTGCGGTCTTTTGCCTTGATTTTGAAGTTTAGTTACGTTTTCTTGCTAATCGAAAAAAGCCCGTTTGTTTTCTTCTGCATTGCGGTGGGGAGAAGTTACAAGAGGAAATTTACACAGGTTATCGTAATTCAGAAAAGACAAAACTCAGATTTTTGTAATGTTTTTTCTAGGCCCATGGTGGTGAACCTATAGAATGTGTGCCGGGAGGCCATGCAAAACCATCCCACAAAAACCGAGCAGCACTGCTGGCTCCTCGTCCTGTTTTCATGCAGGGATACGCACTGGCTAGCTGGCTTTCATATGCACAAGAACGGCAAAACCCAGAAGCACAGCATCCCAGCGCATACTTGTGCTCCAAGAGCTGGCCGGCCGGTGTTTGCATGCACGCCAACCAGCTGTTGCGTGCGCATGCGCACCAGGAACCCAGAAGCCCAGTTGGCCAGCTCTCAGAGCACACGTGGGATGCTGCGCTTCTGGGGTTTGCTGCTCTGGCATGCAAGAAAGCCAGCTGGCCAGCACACATTGCTGCATGAGAATGGAACAAGGAGCCAGCAATGCTGCGCATTTTCCATGGGATGGATTTCCGACTTCCAGCACGAAGTCGGCACACAGCGACTTAAAAAGTTCACCACCACTGATCTAGGCCGTCAAGGCTCCCTCTTCTGAAGTTGGAGGCTACATTTGCAATCCTTTGCTTCTTAGTCTGATGTGATTGAATTGGAATGGACATTGCTTTTTTTTAATTTCAGAAATACTTTCTGAAGTATTTAGTTGAGTCCTAATTATTGCTACAATTCTGGTGTTGTCCACCAAAGTAACTACAATTGGATTACTAAAGCAAAAACTTTGTTTTTATGTACTTGCATTTTATTAAATTTTGTCCGCTTTCCAATTATCCGGTTGGATAGTTTGAGATGGAAAGAATTAAATTTTGAATAGTGCATCTTGAATAAATTGTTAACATTTGAGGCACGTGCTTTGTATGCTAGGCTACTCCATCCTGTTTTCTGGGTATGGTAGGTGATGTAGGGCAACAGATGTCCATTGTATAGAATAGGGAAAGGTTGAGCTAGCATTGGCTGTAACAGGCAAATCCCATGTGTATAGTACAGTGGTGGCGAACCTTTTACTTACCGAGTGCCAAAAAGTACGTGCTTTGCGCATGCCATCTGCACTAGTGTGTGGCTTTTCCACATGTGCTACATGTGCAACCACACCATCTGCGCATGCATGCAGCTTTTGCACATGCAATGTACGCGTGGTGTGCGCAGACACTCACGCACACATAAGCAATTGCCTATGCATGTGCAGAGAGAGCTTCAAAGACTAGCTGGATTTCTTGCTGCAATTGCATGTATGCACAGCGTACACCCGAAGACCAGCTGAGTCTCTGGAATCGCACATGCGTGCATGTGCAATCACATGTGCATACTTAGCTGAGGTAAGTTAGCCAACAGCTTGTGTGCCCAGCAAAATGGCTCCGCGTGCCACCTGTGACACCCATGCCATAGATTCACCATCAAGGGTATAGTACATCCATATTAGCTGAGTAAATAGAAGTGCAAGTCTGATTTTACAATAGGCCATCTTCCTACCTGAGAAAGTG
Source organism: Myanophis thanlyinensis (assembly GCA_017656035.1). Taxonomy (NCBI): domain Eukaryota; kingdom Metazoa; phylum Chordata; class Lepidosauria; order Squamata; family Homalopsidae; genus Myanophis; species Myanophis thanlyinensis. The sequence goes on along the minus strand of JAEANM010029252.1, from coordinate 3,172 downwards.
AAGAAAAAAAAAGGCAAATCATTACTTGGGGGAATTTGATACTGCCTTAAAGGATTTTGTGTGGAAGTTGTATTTTGGCAGTCTTGCTTATTTCCTATGGAAATTACCAAGATCAATCTAATTTAACAAGATTTTGAGCTGAACGTTTTTTCTGACATAAATTTTCTTGATTATAGTAATGTGTTCAGTAATAAGGAAGCATAACTATTTTAGTACTTACTGGAAAATCCATTTAAATTTAACACAGTTATCTTTATATTTCTTTTGTCTGAATTGTTGTAAATTGATTACTCTTACAGTGATCAGTCAAGATGACAAACACCAAGGGAAAGAGGAGAGGGACACGTTATATGTTCTCAAGACCCTTTCGCAAACATGGTAAGTAAAATTTATTTAGTCAGTTAAATTTAATAAAATGATGGAAATAAAAATGTTGGTTGAATCCCTACCTGTGTGAATTATATAACATGCGCTATAGTTAAAGGAATACCAATATCACATAATTTAAAGTTCACCATTAAGTTTGTCTAATGCCTACTGTTGATCATTATTGGGGGGAAATTCTTTAATTCTATTTTTAATTTTAATCCTTAATAAGGGATTGGGGCATTAAAGTGCATGAAATTAAATTACCTAAAATATAAACAATTGTTGCATCTTTTTTAAAAAGGTGTTGTCCCTCTTGCTACCTACATGCGAATCTATAAGAAGGGTGATATTGTTGATATTAAGGTATGTTTCTTTAAAAATTACTTTCCTGAGACTAAAATTCTGTTACACAGCTCTTATTACTTTATTAAAATAAAAGTGTAAAAATACCATAATATAAAAGGATAAACAGTTGCCTGGAAATTCTATTGCTGAATTTTGTGAGTGCTTGGGTATCTAATATGTGATTTGTTGTCTTAATTAATAATTGTTTTATTTATTTGAAAAATATAAAAAATATACAATTTTTTAAAGTAAAAATTGTGTGATTGTAATGGAGCATCTGTAATCAGATGTGCGGTACTTGAGATAGGGTATAATTTTGGTTCTTGAAAAACTGATTTTTGTTTAACATGTAAGTTTAATCAGACGACCTGTGTTAAAATTTTACTGAATTCTAAGCCTAATTTCACTGTCTGATTTTGTAATGCTGCATTACATTATTTTAATGCTCTGGTGCTTGATGATGACTCTCTCCTATGATTGCTTTGTAATAACTAAAGCAAACTGAGCAAAACATTTCACCGGCACTGAAAGCAAACCAGAGACATTATCTAGCTCTCCAAGAAACTTAGGTCCTCAGACAAGATAATAAAATTATGATAGGGGCATAAGCTGATTTATAATGTAATAAAGCTTTGATGTGATTAGCAAGCCATGTATGATTCATTGGGCTTATCAATTATGTCCATATTCGTAATTTGGTAGCTGTTTAATAAAATTACTGGAAGATTGGGGTTCAGTTAAAACAGAAAATCATTCTTGAATAGTTTACCTAGAGAGTAAGTAAGCTTGTTCTGGTTTGACTAGGAAAGCTTATACTATGGGGGAAGAGCAGCAATTATATTCATGAATAAGAACACTGGCATTCAGTTGTAAATAATTCATTGATGTCCTTTCCCAAGATTTTTTCAATAAACATTCCCAGGCATTTTTTTTAATAGCTATTTATGGTGTAACTTTCTGTACTAACAGGGCACGGGAACAGTTCAAAAAGGCATGCCACACAAATGTTACCATGGCAAGACTGGAAGAGTATATAATATTACTCAGCATGCTGTGGGCATTATTGTGAACAAGAAGGTTAAGTAAGTGCATTCCTTGTTTTCATCTTTATTCCTTATTACTGAATGTTATGTTAAAATATGTCTGTTTCCCCCTTCACTTTACCAATTAGACATTTCTTGTCTTAATTGGTCATTCAGAGGGGGTTACAGCAACTATCCTTTTAAAACCCAGCCAGATTATTTTTAACTGGCTTGGATCCTGTCAAAGGAAACAGATGCTAAGTCTTTTCTGCAACAATGTATGGTTTGGGAATGTCAGACAATAGAACTTTGCTGACTTTATCTCAGTGATCTAGTTCTTGGTTGTTGAAAAAAAAGAAAATGCTAAAACTCTGACTGTGCCCATATCTTTTTTTTCTCCTAGAGGCAAGATCCTTGCTAAGAGAATCAACGTGCGCATTGAACACATTAAACATTCTAAGAGCAGAGACAGTTTTTTGCAGCGTGTGAAGGAAAATGAAAGGAAGAAAAAGGAAGCAAAGGAAAAGGGCACCTGGTTTGAGTTAAAACGCCAGGTAATACTGAGAATATATCTCAAGTAGTTGGTGGTAAAGGAAATCTAAAGTTACTTTGTGAAACACCTTGTACGTAACTAGACAAAAATGTTGAGAGTTGTTTAATTTTGTAGCGACACAAAAATGTTATATTATCTGGTGTCATATATATTATCCCTGTCAGATGTCACGTAAAGGAGAGCTTATTGACATGTAGGAAGTCTTCTATTTGTGGCCATAATTGGAAATGGAAGTACAGTCATTAATCAAATAACCAGACAGGATTTTTAAGTAAATTCCAAGCAAATATCACAGTTGTTAAGCCAATTAAGCAAATTAGTTTCTCCCAATGGGTGGTTCCGGGACTCCCCTCCCAAAACCGGCGAAAAATGTTGCAATTTGTTGTTAGGTGACTATGGGATACTGTAAATGGCCGTAACTATGAACCAGTTGCCAACTGTCCAAAGTGCAATTGTGAATGGAGAGTGTGAGCATCATAATTTCAAAAGCAGGTCATAAATTTCTCGGGAGGATTCTATTGTAGCTTTCAATGGTCATTAAGTGGTTGTAAGTTGGGAACTATCTGTAAATAAAATATTCTGTCTGTAGTTTATATAGTGTTTAAATGTTACTGCAAGACTTAATCTATTGTCTACTGCCATAATAAGCTAAATCTGAAAAGATCAAAGGAAGCATGAAGAGTCAGAAAATGATTTTAGAGTTGTCAGTCACATTAAAAGAACTAGCTTAATTTGTCAAGTTTAAAAGACTAATTTTTTTGCCTTTGCTCTTAAAATACGTTCCTAATTTTGAGGGAAGATAAGTGACCTACAGTTGCAAGAAAAAGTATGTGAACCCCTTGGGATTACGTGGAGTTTTGCATGAATTGGGCATAAAATGTGC